>OZ020169.1:15088800-15111300 GCA_963971145.1 Sussaba pulchella | reverse complement strand
GAATCTGTCAATTTGTTCTTGTCCCTTCGTCAAATTTTCCAATATATCTTTGACTTCCTTCACCTGTTTTTCCTTCTCTCGTACATTTGGCAGCAAAGAATTTTTCTGAGCTTTTATCAAAATGTCGAATTGTTGCAACCAATCGCTCAGTCTCTCGTATTCGTCCTTGTAATCGCGCCATTGGCCGACCGTTGTTTCCAATTGATTTTTTTGTTGTTGAATTTCACGGAATAAATTTTCAAAACTTTCGGTCAATGCTCGAATGTCGTTGCGAATTATTTCTTGACCCTGAGGACTCGTGCTCGCGCAGACTACTTGACCGGTGTGTTGAAGATGTTCGACGAGTAATTCGCCTTGAGCTTTTTTGTTGAGCAAACTTTCCAATGGGGCGACGGCATTTTCAATGGCTAATTTGTCGCTCAGCGAACGTTGTTTCATCGATGGAATTTTTTCTCGGGCGCGACTCAACCACGCTACCAAATCGTCCTGAGCTTCTTTGTACAAACGATGATCCTTGTATTGATCCTCGCGTTCCGACAACAATGATTTTATTTTTTCGAAAAGACCGTCGAATTTGTTCAAAATGTCCTGAGCTTCGGACGCGGCCACGCTTTGTTGTCCGCTCGCCATCATTTCGCCGAGTTTCGTTTTTAAACTGTCGACTTCGATGTTTTCGCAACGAACTTTTTCCTCGAGAGCTTTTATGCGTTCCAATTGCGAACGTTTTTCCGTCATTGTTGTTTGGTGTTGCGATATTTCTTCTATGGACGTTTCCATGTATTCGAGGGTTTTGTTGATCGATTGTATTTGTTCGAGCAAACCGGCCCATTTGTTTATGGAATCGTCGAGATTTGTTTTTGTTTCGAGCATTTTTGAGGCTAGTGCGCTCCATTGTTGTTGGAGATGAGCGAGGGATTCGTTTATCGCGCGATGACCGGATGGTGCGGTGTTGGCCAGGACGGCCTGAGCCAATTCCACGATTCCTTGAACCTGGGAAAAGGGGAAATTGATTCGATTGATTTGATGGAATGGATTCTTAATTGCTGACTATGGAATGATATCATGAGAGTAAATTTGTTTAATTGGTCGATCGTTTATATAAAAATTATGGAAGTATTATTATTCGACGAGAAAATTAGGAAAGGAATAATTATTTATATTCTCGAATATTACGAAACCATTATTTATTATAGAAATCTATTATCGTTGATATTATTATGATTATCGTTATAGAATTATATATAAATATGAATGACATTGATTATTATTATTGTTGGTTTGATTGGGCTATATATAAATTATTAAAATATTATTACTCGACTGACACTGGCAAAAACTGGGGGGAGGCGAATGTCATTTGCCGTCAACTATTTTTCGGCACCAGTCCTAAAAGCGACTGAGTTGTTGGAGTAGTACCTATTTGGCACTAGTCTCCGAAACGACTGAGGTTTGGACGTCGCAGCGCCTCTACTTATACTCGCTCGCTCGCGCCTGATTGGCTGGCGGTCGCAGAGGAGGGATGTCGCGGCGCGCGACGCGTGGCTCCGCGGGGAGACGCGTTGATTGGTTGCCGGTCGCGGCGGACGGATAGCGCTCACGGAGGAGAGCGACCTGACTTATTTTTATATTTTATAATAGTATTTTATATATCTTTTTTGTAAAAACATATAAATTAAATAAAAAGGTGCTGCCGAGGGGAAAGACGAAATTGGCGTATAACACGACGAATATTTCAACAGTTTTTCCACTAAACTTAGTCAGATATTCACATTTATCTTTGTTGATCACAAAATAAAATAAATTTCCGGTCATCTATCGATATATCGTTAAAAAACGACTTCTCATTTCCTATTTTGAATGAAAATATTCGAAATATATCAGAAGCAAACTCTTCAGCAATATTTATTAAAGATTTAGCGATATACCTTGGCGAAGCCATCTTCTTTGTAGAGAAGAAGATCTTGAACGATCTCCATTTTGCTTTCCAAATCTTTCTGCGTGGACGCGCTCATGTCCGAGCAATAATCCAGTTTGTCTTTTATGCCCTCGAGCCATCCGTTACACTCGGACAATTGATTGTCGAAGTCCTGATGATTGGTCACGTACTGTTGCCAACGATTGTTCAGTTCCTTCACCTTGCTCGATATCTGCTGATATTTTATACCGAGCTCGGAGACATTCGACGCACGCGAAGTTAGATTCTTCTGCAATTGCTGGGCGCGTTCGCTCACAGCGTCGATCTCCAGCTCCTTCGCACGTACCTAATTAACACGAATTAATACAATTTTTCAATCAATCAATTTACGTTAAATTCAAATAAAAACTTAATTTCAATAAATAATCAAGAAAAATTAATGCGCGAGTGATTACATTTTTATTATTTAAGAAAGACTAGTTTTATTCGATTTATGAGGTAAAGGGCTCTTAAGGGACCAGCTAGGGTAAACTTAAGATTTGAAAAAAATGATTGAAATACTTTCTTGTGTAATCCATAACGATTTCCAATAAATTAAATAAAATTCCAACTGATTATCAATTCTATGGATTGGAAAGTCAAATTATGAAAATCACCAATTTTCCGACTATGAATAATTATTATGTTAATATTATTATTAATCTTTATATTAATTAATATAATTATTATATTGTATTTTTACTTTTCGTAATAAAATTTTCATAAATTATTAGAATGAAATTGATTTCTACATATGATAATAATTTCAAGTATTTGAAATTTTTATATAAATTGATCGAAAAAAAACCTTTGATTCACTATTTAACGCCTAAATAAATAAATAGATAAATAAATGAATAAATAAAAGAATAAATAAATAAATAAATGATAAATAACCTAAATAAATAAATAAACAAATAAATACCTCGCCCTGCAGACTTCGAAGCCGTTCGAGTTGTTCCTTCTTCTCCGCAAACGTAGATTTCAAATCAACAGCATGAAGCTTCGTATCCGTATCTCGTATCCACCCCAAACAACGTTCCCTCATAGCCTCAAACTCGTTCCACTGTTGCAACTTATTTTCCAACGTGTCGATCGTACTCTTGACCGCGGACACGAGTCCCTCCCACTCTTGCTGCGACGAATCGATCTGCGAACGAATATTAACCTGACCAGACTCCAACGTTCCGGGAATAACTTTTTCCCCCAAACCACGAATCTGTTGAACTCTCGGTTCTTCGTCCGGCAAACATTGTTGAAGATTTTTCAAACGTTCGAGATTCGTGTGCAAAGAAACTCTTTCGAGTTCGGAATCGCCCCACATGTTGACGGCGTTGTGAGTCGCGTCGAGCCACTCGTGAGTGTCCAAAACGGCTTTGCTGTATTGTTGATGATCGCTGACGATACCCTCGTAACGTTCGACGTAACTCAACAAAGTTTTCAACATGTTTCCGTGTCTCTGCGTCAAAGTTTTCAGAATTTTGTTGATTTTTTCGTTACGATCCGGAAGATTTTCGGCTTTGTCGGTGAGATCGAAGAGATCCTGTTGATGAGCTTGAACGTCGTGAAGGGATGTTCGATAAATGTGAAGTTGAGCGCGTTTTTCGTCGAGGGTGGTTTTGAGCTCGATTTCTGGGTTCAATTGAGTTTCCATCAGATCGAGCCATTTATCGAAAGCCTCGCTGGACTCGTCGAAACCCGACCAACGCGATATTTTCACTTGAATCTCGCGTTCGGTGGCTGTTACACCGTCGTAGAGAGTTTCCAGAGCTTGTTGAAGATCCAACAGTTGTTGACGAATTATTTCACGTCCGTCCGGACCTGTGCTCGGATACAAACGCTCGCCGGACTCGACTGTGTTGTTTACCAAGAGGGTGGCGGATGATTGTCGGGATATTAATTCACGGAGAATTTCGATGTTTTCGGACAATTGTTGACGCGTTGCCGTGGAATTACCACGCGTTGATTGATACTGAGACTGAGACGCCGTCAACCATTCCGTGCATTGCTTGTAACGCTCCGAGTAATTCGAATGATCGGACACTGCTTGTTCGCATTTCTTTACCAGCTCCTGTCGATGATGGAGACATTTTTTTGTTTTGATTTTGAAGAATATGATTACGTTGATTTCGACGGAGAATTTTCGGGTTTTTTGAGCTTATGGGGGTCGAATTTTAATTTTAAATCGACTGGGATTTGAATTTTAACAGATTTACGTTTTTTTAATGTTGAAGTTTCGATAATAAATCATAATTTAATATCCATCGGACTTGTAGTGATTTGTCGAATTTTCAGTTAAACATTATTTCAATTTCGTGGCAGTTGCAGTGAGAATCGCCAATTATTCGTCGAATGCACCGACGACGATGAATTTTGAGAAACCTATAATTTTTTTTTTCTATTTATACATATGATCAAAAATAATTTTTTATTGGGAGACGTTTTTTCCTATAATAAGTAGAAACGATCTTCTTCGTTTTAAATTGAGATATCGATTAGAATATAGTTAAATTATACAATAATGAATAACATATAACAATGATAATAATGGTATTAATTATTATCGTATAATTATATTATTAGATTAAAAAAATTATCTATATTGAGAAAAAAGTTGACGTCATACCTTAGCAGTCGCTTGAATGGATTGAAATCTGGAAGTAACCTGTTGAACGCTCGCGGAAAATCTGCTCTCGCCGCTGATTTCGATGAGTTCCGACGAATCGTCGCTCATTTTGTCAAATTCCGCCTCGTGATGTCGCAGACTCGTGATCAAAGCCTGCGAAAAATTCGAAAAAAAAGAAAAACATAAATTTACCGAACGCCCAAACAATAAACATATAAATTCCATTGACCACAAAGCCACGCCCCATCAATGGCGTATTTCCATGAATATTATTAACATGCGAAATGTCACCGCAACGCCGCAGCCACAAAGCTGTAAAGAAACGATCGAGATAGATCGAAGAATCAGCGTGAGAGACGTGAAAATGATGATTCTTGATGTAATGTAAAGAAATAAATAAAAATGCAACGAATGTTACGCAGCTGCGTATGTCGTTCGATCTTCCTGTAAAGTAGAAGCGTTAGAGCTGCAAAGTAAAGTTCGAAAGAATGAAAAACGAAGCCCTGATCGTGAATTGATGCTGCAGCGATAGATACAGAAATGATTTCGAGGACATTTTCGTCCAAATGGCTTTCCCACGATCGATATGACGATTTTTGGTTTTTGTTTCGATTTTTCTTTGTTTTATCTTACTTGATCCAGTTGATCACCGATGCTGATCAATTCCCCAACATCTCCCGTTCGAGTTTCCATAATTTTTTGCAGTGCCTGAGACATTTTTATTCTTATAATTTACTGTATCACGAGCGGTTTCCAATGAAACTTCTTACATCAATCTTCTTCTATGTACGATAAAATTATAATAATTATGCTAAAATCTAATTAATTATTGATTCATTTATTATTGTATCATATTTATTTATATCTGCATTTTTTGAGCGATAAATGCAATCACTCGACACCGTCTTCAAGAACTTATTTTATTTTTTTTTTAATTGCAAGACTAACTCTTTGTAAAAATATTTTTTATTTCTGCGATAATTAATTACCTGATATTTTTCCAACTGTTCTTGTTTCTCGTCCAGAGTATTCTTCAAGGCATAATTTTTCAACGAAGCTTCGGCGTCGGAGAGCCAAGCGAGAAGACGTTCCAACGAATTTTCGTATTCGCTCCATTGTTGAATTCTCTCCTCGATACTGCGAACTACGTCGCTGACCGCAGTGGAAAATTTCTTGTGCTCGAATCTGTACAATAATTACAATTCATCTTTCTATATTAACCATCAATTTTTTTCTATGTCTCGTAGCAAAAAATATTTTTAATTTTATTTAAATTTCCTTTATTTCACTTTTCCATTTTTTTAATATTTCGTTTTATTTTTTTTTTTGTTTAATGTAATTGACTTAATTTTTTTTCAAATTTTACCTCAAGTTCGTCAAGTCCCTTTCCATCGATTCCTGCGACCTTGGAGGCAAGCTCTGCGAGCTGTGAGCGATGTGTTCTTCCAAAACGTTCAATTTGAGTTCGCCTTCGGATTGGCTGTCCTGAATCTCGATCACCTTTGCCAATCTCGCCTGCAGACTCGCTTTGTTGCCCGTATAATCGCTGTAATTCGACAATTTTTCCCACTGTTGCTTCTGATAGTCCTGATAAGCTTTTTGCAAATCGTGAAACTGTTGGAATATCTCCACGAGACCCTCGAGATTGGCGATGCCTTTTTGCGAGGCCTCCACGAGCTTCTCGTAACGCGTCGAGAGATGGTTCACAGTTTCGCGAATGTCGCTCGGAGCTTGCGCAACTTCGGCCAGAGCATTAGCTTTTTCGGAAATCGCCTCGACGATTCGCTTATGCGCCAGAATTTCGTGATGCATCGTCTAAGAGAGACGAAAAATCGAGATAAATGGACGATAATTTATCCGTGATGTCTCTAACTTTTTTTTTATAGGGGAATTTTTGTAATTTTAATTTAAGGGACTTTACTTCATTCCTCAGAGCGGTATGAAAGCTTTTCTTCTATTTTCAGAATTTCATTTTCGTTGTAAGCAAAAAAATGGTAGTGGAAGATGACAAACTTGAAATTCGATTTCGAAATGACCAACAGTTTGTTAATTGTCAAACGAAGAAAAAATGGTCCATACTGCTCGAGAGCTTTTCATACTGATAAGTAATTCGTATTATTTTTTCGTATCAGACAATTTTGAGACGACCAGGACCATCCATCACAATTTTTAGGCGATATTTTGGATCATTTTGACTAAATTTTGAATAAATAAACAAAATTCAGAGCGATTATTATTCTCATTCATAGAGGAAAAACAGTTCAAGAAAATCAGTAATTTAATAAAAACCGTCGTACCAGATTTCTCCCTCAATAAAAATTTGACTCGATCTATTAATACTCTTCGTTTTAAAGTTTTCTCGGGCTCCATTTTAATTTTTTATCCAAATTGTTGAGAACAAACCTTTCCCTTGAGCAGCTTCGATCGAATTTCCTGCAACGACGACCACGCGGCCGACGAGTCCTTCATCGATCGTTCCATATTTTCCAGCCAGGACAATATCTGTTGCAAATTTTCCTGATAACTCGACCATTGCAACGACTGAGCGTCCTGCTTCTTCTGCTGTTCGAGAATACCCTCGGCCAAGCTGTCCCATCTTTCCCGAGCGTTTCTCAACTCGTGACGAACGATTTCACGACCCTGGGCCGACGTTGTCGGAAGAATTCTCTCGCCGCTCGCGTTCAGACTCGTCAAACGATTTTCCGCCTGTTCGCGTTCGGCCAATAACACCTGAAGACGCGAAACTTTGGCCTCGCGGTTTCCTCCGATGTCTTCCTTTTTTAGGGCGAGGAGATGCTGCTCCAACGGAATCAACCAAGCGTCGAAGGATTTCAATTTGGCCTCGTATGAGCGATGCTCCTCCACCATGCTCTCGCAACGATTCACCACTTCTTTGCTCAATACGTGCAGCGCTTGATATCTGATGAGAGATTTGATCAGTCGTCGATTGGGGAAAAGAATAAATTGTAGGAGAAAAAAATTATGTGTAGGCAGACAAGAAATTTACAGGATTTAATGATGAATTATGGAAAATTATATCGGAGAAATATGATAATGACAAGATTATTCTTTGAAAACGTTGAAATAATTTTTCTTTTTCTTAATCAAATTGAGTTTAAGTCGATAGAACGATTTTAGAAGCAGAGATAATTGTGATTTGGTATAATTGTGATTGTAATTATTATCAATGATCAAAATTAGTGAAATTATTATAACCATTGAGATCATAAAATTCACAAAATTGATTGATGGATTGAAAATGTTTTTTTTTCTAATTCTGCTGGGTCTAGTATTTTTAGACATTTTTTTTGGTGCAAAGTCGAGTTGCATTTTTCTTACCTATTGCTTATTTGCGATACGAGCGGTTTGATGCGTTCAACGCCACTGGAATGCAGAAGACTGTGAGACTTGTCGACGAATTCGTCAATCTCCTGCTCGGCTTTCAATATTATTTCCCGTTTTTCTTGGAAATCGCGAAGTCTCGTTTCCTTCTCGATCAAATTCGGCTGCAATTGCTGATCCCTGAAAGCCGCCTCCATCGCGCGGAACCATTTGGTACGAACGTCCAACTGAGCCTCGAAATCTTGCCATTTCTGCAGCGCTGCGTTTTGTTTGGCTTCGATCGATTCTGCATCACAAATCAGACGACAAAAATTAATTAAAATTATTACTATAATTTTACTAAAAAATACAATTATTGTTAGCTTATTAAAAAAATTACAGCTATTTTATCAAGTATAACACATATATATTAAAAAAATTGCATTATTGTTGAATCATAAAAATTATTGCAATATTATGTAAAAAATACTATTATTGTCGGATTATCCTAATCGTTCCAATTATCATCATCATCGTCATCACGAAATATCAATCTTCGCCCACAAAAATCTTTCTACATCTATCAAAAAATTAATCTCAAGCCCAAAATTAGTAAAAAAGATAAAACAATAAAAAAAATTCAAATTTTCTCACCAATTTCGTTGAGATGTTGTTGAAGACTAGCTTCAAGAGCTTCAACTTCTTTCCCAAGAGCTCCCTGTCCTTTGGGAGCGGTGCTCTTGATCACACCCTCGACCATTTCTTTGACAATCTTCAATTCCTCGATTCCTTGTTTCGTCTCATTCTTCAAAACCGTCAAATTTCCGAGTCTTCTCGCGATATCTCCACGTTCCCCGACGATATCGTTGCACTCCAACAATTTTTCCCTCTCGGCATTGATCCAATCCCGAAACTTTTTGCACTGCAAATTAAAACGATGATGCTTGTCCGCGCAATCTTCAAGATTCTCCAGAAGATCCTGCGATTTCGCCACGATATTGTGAAACAATTGTTTGATGGATTGCAAATAAACGTTCAGAGAAGTGTCTTTGGTCTGATCGACGAGTTGTTGAGCTTTGTCGCAAACCGATTCAACCAACGACTGATGCGACATTATTTCCTGATGCATGATTTTGTGATTCTGCAATTGAGCACGTTTTTCTTCAAGCGTTGATTTCAATTCCGTGTGTTGATGCATCGCCCGTTCAACGTCTCGCAACCAAGCCGTCAATTGTTCCTGCGACAATGAAAATTCCGCGAATTGCATCAAACATTGATCCAATTTTTGCGTCGCGGTTTGCAAATCTTCGCTAAAACCGTCCCAAAGCGTGCGAAGTTTTCTCAATTGTTGACGAACGATTTCACGACCGTCCGGCGATGTTTGAGCGTACAATTTTTCACCCAAATCCACGACGGACTCGAAACGAGCGTTTTCCTTGGTACGAGTGTCACCAAGATCGCGAATATTTTTTTGACGACTCTGAAGCACGGTTAGATCACCGACGATTTCACGATGTTTGTTCAATTCGGCTCTGACGTCGTTTATCCATCCGAGAAAATCGTTGTATCTCTCGTTGAAAGCGCTGTGATCCCTCACGAATAATTCGTATCTCGCCACGGCTTCCTTCGCTTGATTTCTCAGGGCTTGATACTTCGTGGCTTGTCTCGAGATTCTTCCAGCCAATTCCGATTCAGCCTCGACTCCGGCTTCTCTTCTCTCAACCGCCGCGTTGAATTCCGGAGCTTTCGCCGCGATTTCTTCCTCCAGCTTCTTCAATTTTTCCAAATTCCCGCGTTTAGCTTCCTCCGTGCTCTTCAAACTCTGATCCTTCACCCGTGATTCGATGTTTCTCGTCCAAGATTCCAAAGCTTCCACGACTTTTTCAAATTCCGCCCACTGATCGAACATGCGATTCAATTTTTCTCGCGTGCAATCGCATTGAATCAAAAAATCTTGCCATATTTTTTTCTGTCTCTCGAAACCTTGGAGCAAAAGCGCGTGACCGGGAATCGACGTTTGTTCGAGAATTATGTTCAATTGCGAATTGCAATCTTCGAGTATTCTGTCGCCTTCGGATTTTTGTTGTAGAATATTTTCGAGTTGGGAAATTCGCGATTTCGCGGATTCACGTTCGATCGTGAGATCGGCTTCGAGAACGTTGGAGGCTTCGTTGACAATCGTGCTTATCCAATCTTTGGCCTTGTCGAAGGTTTGCAAATAAGCTTCGTGATTGGAAACGTGCTTTTCGGCGATGCCGATGCGATCCTCGACGTCACTGGCGAGTTTGTCGTATGATTCAATGACGTTTGACAACATCTCGCTGGACTCGTCGTCCGGGACGGTGCCTAATCGTTCTTGCAACTGTTGGAGGATGTTGCGATGAACGCTGACGTCCTGGGCTATCGCGCGGTAGGAGTGTAGGGCGAGCTTTTTTTCTTGCAAGGTCGGCAGAAGATCCTGCTTGTCGCCGAGTTTTGATTGGGCGTCGATGAGCCATTGTTTGACCTGAAAATATTTTTTTTCTTTTAGATGGGTCGTTGCGGAGGAAGATGGTGGCGGTCTGAGGGGTGGAGGAAACTTTGATCAAGGTTGTGATTGATTATTTGAATCGTTTAGGGATAGTATTATTTGTTTTTTTGTAGTTTTTCTTTCGATTATGATTTTTTGATGGAAGAATTTTTGAATATAAGTTTGAGAATTATTGTTTCAAACTTTTGGCGAGAAATTTTGTTAGTGATAGTCATTAAGAATCAGTTAAACTCAGTCCAATATCAGTATCAGACCATTCGAAGATAATTCAATAAAAACTGAAAAAGAATATCAAAATAATTTTTTGTATAGCCCATAACGTCTTTCAATGTATAAAAAAAAAAATCAGGCCAATTATCAATCTCATTTATCGAGGGAAAAAAGTCATCCTCCGATCTTTATGACAATCAAAATTCTAATAGACGTATGAAATGATAAAAAATGTCCAAAAACGAGAACGTACCTGAGAATACTTGTCCTCGAAGGACGATCGATGCATCATGTCGCTCTCGATCTTTTTGTAAATAACATTCGCCCTATCGGTCACAGCATCCACGCGATTGCGAAGATTTCTCAATTCCGCTCTCGTGGCTTCTCGATGATCCGGAGTAATGCGAGGAAACAGCGCTTCACCGGCTTCCGCGGTTTTGTTCAGAATAGTTTGACCCTTGTCCCTGTCATCGTCAAAGGCTTTGAGCTCTTTGAGCCTCGATTGATAAAACGTGATAGGTTTAGGTCCGCTGATACCATCGAAAACCTTCAATTTCTTCTCAGCCTCGTTTATCCAACCCTCGAGTTCTTTCACATGATTTCTATACTCGTCCCTTCCTTCCTTCAATTCCTCCAATTTTTTCATATATTGCGTCAAAAATTTGATAATCGCTTGATAACGAGTGTTCAAATGTCCCACGTACTGTCCCACTCTCGATTCCGGGCTGACCTTCAAAATCTCCGCACCCAAAGCTTCCAATTCCTCGACCTCCTTGCGATAATCAACAACTCCTTTCTGATAACTCCGAATTTCCGCGATCTTCGCTTCGACATCCGGCAAATCAACGAGCAACGAACCTTCCGCGCGAATTTTATTTTCCGTATCTTTCAACCAACTCACCACCGTTTCCGATCCAACCTCGTATTTCTTCCACAACGCGATATTACGTTCCAGAACGATCTTGATCTTTTCGTAACTCAATTTGAGCGATTGAAGATCAGCCGCGACTTTGTCGCGTTCGATTTTAAGAGCAATCGTGGTTTCCGCGGTCTCGACGGTTTCCAAAAGCGCGAGGGAAGAATCGGTATCGATTTTACGAGCTTCGCAATCGGCTATACCAGTTCCTACATCGACAAGCGACGCCATTTTGACTTCTAGATTGTAACGATCGCTGCTCTCCTCGGGTTCGCACCAAAGAACTTTGTCCTTGTGAGTTCCGACCGTACGTTGAAGGGCGTTGAATTTTTCGTGATAAAGTTTGGTTAGAAACGCGACCAAGGTCGCGCCGACCTTGTCGGCATGACTGGCGACTCCTTCGCGTCGTTGTTCGAGAGCTTGAAGCTCTTTCGGCAAGCTGGATCGCGCGATAGCCGGATAAGAGGACGAAGCGATTTTTATTCTGTCCCCGACCTCGATCAACCTCGCGCGTGACCTCTCGAGCTCGGCCTTGAGCTCTTGACATCTGTTGATTCTTCCCAAAATCTTTGTGTTCTCTCCCGTAAGATCGTCGCACTTTATTATGTCTTCCCGAATTTTCGATATAGCGTCACCGGATTTTTTCAACTCCTGACGTATTCCTCGCTCGGTCTCGCTCAGACTCGACGTCATTGATTCCAATTTTTCCGCGGATTCTCGGACAACGTTGAACTGATCGTCCAGAAGCTTGTTCAACGATTTCAAGGTCGGCATGTCCGCGTCGTTGTTTATCTTTACGAGTTGTTCGCTCTTCGTGCGAATTCCTTGACGTAGCAATTGATGCGACGGCAATTCTTCGCGATATCTCGCCAGTCGAGCTTGACCATTTTCCGCGTCCGTCAAACGTTCGCAAGCTCCGGTCAGAGCTTCGTTCGTGTCGCTCAACCATCTTGTCAATTCGTATTTCGCGTCTTCGATTTGTTTCCAGATTATCACCTGAGTCTCGTAAGTTTGCGTTTTTTCGACGATGCTCGTGTAAGCGTCCTGATATTGTCCTCTGATTCTCGACAAGTCCGATTCCAAGGATTCCGATTTGAAATTCGGCATCAACGAAGCTTCTTTGATAATCTGTTGGGCTTTCGAATCCATCTTGTCCAAATATTGTTTGCCTTTTTTCAAAATGTCCGAAGCTCTCTTGTGCTTTTCCAAAGCTGCTGTAGCTTGCGTAATGTCGTTCGGAATTTCTTTGCTCGTTTGGCTCAAATTTCTCGAATCGGTCATGAATTTAACGAGTTTCTCTCGCGCTTCGGTATAAGCTTGCCAATCGGTTTCCATGTCCGCGTATTTCTTCTTTTGCTCCGCAAGAAGTTCATTGACCTTTTCCCAATTGGCATCGACCGACGAAACGACCACTTGAACGTTCGTCATGGCTTTTTGATCCTCCTTGACGAGACTGTTGCCCTCGTGATGCAAAAGATCTCTGTCGGGTTCACGCAATTTATGATCTTCCATCAATTCCACAATTTTTTCAACAGCCGGTGACAATTTTTCACAATTGTCAACTTCGTAAGTCAATTGTTGCAATTTCGTTTGCGTCGAAACAATTTCTTCCGTCAATTTGTGTTGAAGCTTGCGGAAATTGTCCCAACGGGCACCAAGATTTTCCAATTTGTCGCGTTTTGAGGACAACTCCGTGTTCAAGGTCACGGCTTTGGCATCGAGATCGTTGACGAGATTGGACGCCGTCAAGGGTTTTCCGAGCTTGTCGCGCATGTGAATTCCCATTGAACCGTCGATAATCGGTATTTGTTCCTTCCACGATGAAATTTTTGAATTGACGGTTTGCAATTCGTTGGAGAGACGTTCCAAATCCGCGATGTTTGGTTTTCTACCTTCAAGCTGGTATTTGCAGTGCGACAATTGAGCATTGGCTTCGTTGTGCCAATTCAACAGTTCGGCCCATTTTTCGAGACATTTTTTGCGCTGTCGAAGGTCATCTTCCAGAGCTTTGTACTTTTCCGCCAAATTTTTGTAAGTCTCGTCCAAGGTCGCGGCTTCTTGAGGCGACGATGCTTGACTCAACAAACGTTTGACTTCCTCGTAGACGACGTTGAAGCTCGATTGTTTTTCGAGATGTTCCTGAAGATAACCGTGAACGGCTTGAAGATTGGCATCGACGTTGTCGACGTTGACTTCGCTGATTTCGGCGACGGACGATCGCAAACGCGTCATCCAATTGTCGAAATCCGTGATTTTCATTTGAAGCTCTTGACGCGACAGCAAAGCATCGGACACGAGGTTTATGTGATGTCTCACGGTGTCGGCTAGTTTGCCGACGCGCGACTTCATGTCGGCCACGCGGGATTTTAACGCGGTGGCTCCTTCGAGAGACAAACCGTGGCTTATGTGATCGGAAACTTGAGTCAGGGATATCAATTGAGCTTGACGATCGGATATTACTTTGTTGAAATCTTTCAAACGATTGAGATCTTGTTCCAGCTTAGTTGCTTCCGGGGTTTGAACGTTCGGTTCCATGACGGACGTTTTTTCGCTGTCGTCGAGCCAACGATTGAATTCTTTTGCGTCGGTTTCGAACGTTTTCCAGGATGAAACGAGTTTGTCGAGTTTCGTGGTTGTTTGAACGGCTGAATCGTGAATGGAATTCCAACGAGTGTAAACCGCGTCGACCTCGTCGGGGGCTGCTGAACGTCCGGCGATTTGTTGGCTGACTTGCGAGAGTTCTTGGACGCGTGGAAGACGTTCTTCGCATTGTTTTTCGAAGGTACGCGCGTTGGACAACATCTCCATGGCTTGGGTCAGGGTGGAGGGCTTTGAAGCGATCGACGTGGCTTTGGATGCTGCTTGTTCGATCCAGGGTTTTAATTTTTGTATTCCAACTTCGTATTCTTTCCAAGTTGCGAGGTTGCGCGTGGCCAGGGCGCGTTGAGACTCCACGCTGTCGTTAAGGGCGTCCACGGAGCCTTGGAGCTTTTCAATGTCGGCACGCAGCTGCTTGGCTTCTGGGGTTTCGGGTTTGGCCGCTGGAAAATGAAATTGGAGAGTGAGGAGGCGATTTGGTGGAAGGATTTTGGGGTTAATGTTGGGACGATATTTTGGGGGTGGTTATCAATAATTTAATATAATTGGGGGGATATTGTAGATTTTTTTGAGGAATTTCTGGTCGGCGTTTTTTTTTGTGGGATCGTCTTGGATCATTTGGAAACTTTCTTTTGAAAATTGGAACGCAAAGATTGAAATATAGTTTTGTGGGGAGTTCAACTGATTTTAACAAACTAGGAAAATGGAGACCGATTATTGATCTTATTTATTGAAGAAAAAATCATGTCGTCGATCTCGAATGGTTTCCTAACGTCGAAGAATAATTATTCGAACTAGAATTTAGGCTCTAGGATTTTTAATATGTCGAAGCATTTAATTGAAACTCTCCACACTAACACACCCAAGAACAATTCAAGACAAAATATTATCGACAATTTTTTTTCTGCCACCAAATACTTTCACCGCCCTCCCCAATTACTCATCAAACGATAAAGAAATTAGCCACTACTCCATCGAAATTTTCTATCAAACCAATAGAGGCCCCAAAAAAATCAACAAAAGCTAAATAAAGATAAGAACATCAAAATCTTCGCAAAATAAATTTAACCCAACGAACCTTTGACGAGTTGCTGCGATTCCTCCTTAAGAATCTTCAATATCGTGATCTTCTCGTGAATCTGCTTCTGCAGAATCTCCGTCTTTCTAACTCGATCCTCCGGCGAGATCGAAGAATCCTGAATATTAACAATAGATTGCGGAGCGCTCTGTACGGTCCATGTTCTGAGCTCGCTTAGTTTCGTCTGAAATTTGTTCCATCTCGTATTGTGTTCTTGCAAATAAACCACGCGTTCGTGAACGGTCTCGATAACGGTTTGCACGCGTTCTTCGGTGTCAACGATTTCTTTTTGCAAAATCGATCTTTTCTCGTTCGGAATAATCGCGGCCAAACTCGCATGAGTGTCGCGCAATTTTCTCATCATCTCGTCCGCGGATTTGCTCAAAAACGTGCTCAATTCTTGCTTCGTTTGCAAATCCGTGGAAACTTGTGAGGCATCGTGGAATTCCGTTATACCGATTCTACGCAATTCTTGATTGGCTTGTTCGATCAATTTTTGTATCTCTTCCTTCTGTTGTTTGTAACTTTCCCAAAGTTTTTGCGAATTTTTGAGCGATTTCAGGGTTTCGATGCTCTGACCGTAAGTTTCGTTCCAACTGTGCTCGAGTTGTTGCACCTCCGAGGACACGAAAGTGGGAGCGTGTTGATCCTTCAATAAATCTTTTCCACGTTGAAGCATGCTCACGATATTTGCGCGTTGCTGTTCCAATTGATTCAAACGAGTTTCTTGATGCGCAACCGCGTCTTTGAGCCGATCCGGATTTTCCGGACCGGCGTCAGACGTGCTTTGTTCGCGCACACGGCGCAGAAGCGTGCAAACTTCGCGTACTTCTTTTCTGTAAGTGTAACTCTTCGAATAAATATCCGTTTTCGTCATTGTTATCTCGATCGTTGGGATTAAATTTTTGTAACGTGTTATCAATTGTTCGAGCTGACGCTGTTCGGTTATCGCCTCGCGATCCGAACGATTCGACGTCAAGCTGTCGAGAATTTGAACCAACCACTTCATCTCCTCGCGCTTGCTGTCCGCTTCGTGACAAACTTTCTGGAAATCGGGAAATAATTCATCGGTTCGATAAATCTTTTCTTCGTTGACTTATTTGTTTGTTTTATTGATTCATTCGTTATTGATTTTATTTTTTTATTGATATCGTTATTGTTTATTTTTTTGGTACAAATGGCTTTGAGAATGTTGTTTTGTTTTTTCGTTGTTGTTTAATTACCGTCAATGTTTGCATCTATCCGGAAGGAAAGCATTGCAAATTAGAGAGAAAGGCGTTAGTTGAGAAATAGATATTACAGATTCGTGAATATTTACCTGGAATATCGTTTTTTCAGTTTCGAATTCCTCGAGAGTGTTGACTTCCTTCAAAATTGTCCTGAGAGTGTTGTCCACGTGATCCATCCATCGTCCCATTTCGTCGAATCTACGAGTATAATAAAAACAACCCCCGATTTTAGTTATAAAATAAACAAAAATTATGCAGTGATGGAAGTTGAAAGTAAAAAAAAATAGAAACCGTAAAAAATAAACCTAGAATCAACCAGAAAAATATCGGCTAGGGTGGCATACGTTCAAAAGCAACCTTAAGGGGTGCACTTGAAAATAAAAATCGTCTGATACCATCAGAAAATCACCAAATAAAATTTAATTCAATAAACGTCAACAAAAATTGTCGAAATTTATTATTTTCGTAATTACAATAATTAAAAAAAAAAAACTTACTTCTTTCTGTAGGCCGCCCATTGCTCGGGCACCTGACGAAGCTGTTCGCGAATGAGTTCCACCCTCTGAGCCGAATCTTCCCACAATTGTTCGGCCCTCTGAGCGGCTTCCTTCAAGCTCAGATCGCTGGGTTTGAGCTGCGTGTAAGCCGTGCTGATTTTTTTCAACGTCTGAAGACAACGTTCGACATCGAGAACGACGCCACGATTGACAAAAAATTCTTTGTTTCGTTCGACTATGCTCTCAACGTCGTCGTTCTTGATCAAAGCTTGTTGCTCCGAATTGATCTCAACCTCGATCTCTTTCAGATATTGCATGAACGTGACCTCATCGAGCCTAAATTCAAGCCGCATGAGATGAAGAGGAGCAAAATTCAAAACGTCTTTCCAACGTTTTTGCAAACCCTCGACAGCTTCGACAATTTCCGTTCGACGTTCGATCGGCAAAGCGTTTCTAAGATCCTGTCCGGCATTGATCAAATCTTGAATCCATCTTTCGTTGACCTTGCCAAAGAAATTTTTATGATGTTCGACCGATTGACGATTGTCAATGCGTTTGTCATTTATCAAACCTTCGGCAGCCGTCAACCATTCGGAAATTTGTCTCTCGCAATCGCGAAATTTCGTCCAACATCTCACGGCTTCCTGCAAACGTTGTTCCGTTATTTGAGCCGTCTGAGAAACGTTGAAGAAACGTTCGTTGAGATCCCGCAGAGCCGAACCACCCTCGGCCGTGTCGACGTTCGCATGAGCGTCCACGGATTTTACGATGCTCGAAAAAACTTTGTTCTTGGATTCCAACATGGATTTGTAATACAAAGTGCGCGAAAAAAATGCTTTGTGTCGATCCAATTGATTCAAAGCTGAATCACGACCGTTCGCCAAATCGACGGATGACAAAATACGTTCGGCTTCGTCCAACCAAACGGCAATTTCTTTTTGTCCGGCTTCCAATGATTCTTGTTGCACCAAAAGTTGATGATAAAGATGCAACTGCATCGGAATCAAAGCTCGTACTCTTACCAATGCTTCTTTCTCTTTTTTCAACGTATTCATCATTTTGTCGACTTCGTCGCGCGACAAATCTTGTATGAGGGTTTGAAATTTTTTGCTTATCGTTTTGAAAAGTTCTTCGATGGTTTCCACCTCGTTGTGAAGAATTTTCAGCTTCTCGCCGTAAGCTTTGATTTTTTCCGTGGACGTCAGATGCGACGTTGCCAAAGCCGTTTCGGCGTTTCTGAGCCATGATTGCAAGCTTTCCACTCCCGAACGATAATCCTTGCGATTGCGCAACAAATCACCGGCGTGCATGTATTGTTTGGCTTCGGGAAATAATTTTTCCCAGCGCGATGACAGATCGGTGTAACGATTTTTCAAACGCAAAGCGACTTGTTCCTCGGACGTGGCGATGAGAAAACTCACGCTGTCGGAAAGTTGTTGATGTTTGTCCTTCCAAACGCTGATGTCTTGGAAAAATTCCATTTTTTCTTCCTCGGGGAAATGCAAGGCTGGCTCGGCTCGAGCGAGCCAAGATTCGAACTCGTCCGAGACGGCGGTCCAACGGCGCCAATAGGCCACGACTTCTTCGAGCATCGATTGCACGCAACGGAGATCCATGGATACGTTTTTCCATTTCTCGCCGGTTTCGCGCATGAAACGATCGATTTTTACGGCTTCGTCGCGATCTGGAATTTTGTTATTGGTTCGATTTGGTCGGTGATGAATTATTTTATAATAATATTATTATTATTTTATTATTATTAATTATAATAATTAGTATTATTATTATTATTACTTATAATAAATAATCTGAATAATATTAATAATAATAATAATGATTGGTATTATTATTATTATTACTTATAATAAATAATAATAATATTGATAATAATAATAATTATTATTATTCCTTATAATAAATAATAATGATAATAACAACAATAATAATAACAATAATCATTATTATTATTATTATTATCTCCGAAATTGACTGAAGATTGCTCATTATATTGTGACGAAGCGAGAATCGGCTATCTCAGTCTTCTAGACTTTTAATTCTTACTCAGTCGAAATTAATTGTAGCTCATAATAATACTAACAATGGACATTCATATGATTTATATATATTTTTTAATAATATTGAATTAGTAAGAAGAATAAACAAATAATATATAATAGAGTTCAATACTAATAATACTAAATTCAATAATGCATTCGAATTGAATCAGTGAGAATCGATACAGAATAATATGCTAATAATACGAAATTTAATAATACACTAGGACACATTAAATAAAAGTCTGATAAGACGATTAAATCGAAACTCACCAACTTCCCCGTCGCGTTTGTACTCGTCGACGACTTGCTGCATGTCCAAGTAGGCTTTTTGAAATTCCTGGAAAATACGATTTCGAGAAACGAAATTTCTGTACTGATCGAGCATCTGATGAACCTTTTCCTCGGTTCCGTATTTTACGCTCCAACCTTTGAGCTTCGTCTCGACGAGATAGAGAAAAGCCACGAGACAACATTTGTGCTCGAGAAATTTGAGTTTGATTCGACGTTTGGCAGCACGATGTGGAAGACCGTTAAATCTCGCGGCCATGTTGTCCAATTGTTGTTGCGGCGATTGACGAGCGATGGAAGATATTTTCACGCGTTTGAATTTTTCGCTGACGTCTTCGAGATCGAGGAAGAATTTCTTGTGATCCTCGAGCTTGTTCGATATTATTCCGGCTGTTTCCTCGTTCATATCCGGCGGTATGTCGTCGTCCGAGTTCAGTAGGTTCTCGGCCAGAGCCAGCCATCTTCCACATTCGCCCAATTCTCCGGGAAGCGAAGAATCCAGCAGCCAAAGCCATTTCAACATCTAATCGTAATTGAAAGAAAAAATAAACGAATTACGTTTTATTCAATTTTTTTTTTAAACACGAAATTTCCTTCTTAGTGTAATAAAATGTTTGAAAAATTGACAAGATCCTACTCAATTTTGTTAAACGATCTTTTATCAACTTTAGTGACAAATAAAAAAGAAGAAAATAATTTTTCTGTAGTGAACTAATTACAATAGAATTTTAAGCGACCAGGAAATGTTGCTGGACCAAATTTTCATGGTTGACGTAATGACAATAATTTGTTCTATTGGAATTGAAAAAATATTGACTATATATTTTATGTTTGCTTGTTTTGTCGTGTACTTACGAGGTATTCCATTTTATTCCATAAAGTTTGTACTTGGTTCCAGGAGTCACGAGTTATGCTGATCATGCTCGGAGTTTCGACCAAGGTCCGAAGCTTTTTGTACGAAATGGATTTTTCGTCAGTTTCCGTTTGTGCAGCCGCATATTCCTGAGGAAGAAAATAAATAAAGGAAAAATGTACAATTAGTGTAAGTCTTGTAATTTTTATTAAAATGAAATAAAATAAAATAAAATACAATAAAATAAAATAAAACGAACCGCGAAACTCGATGGAAAAGCGTTGGTTCGGTCGAGTTGTTCGAGATGTTTGGTCCTGTCGTTGAGCCAAGCCAGTAGTCCGTCGTATTCTTGCTGTACAGCGGCAAACGTGTCCGGTCCCGAGGATTTCGGTTCCGGATATTTGTGCAGAAATTGCGCGACGTAAGTCATGATGGATTTTTCATCGGGTTGGGGCACGTCGACGTCCTCGGGATCGAGAAGACGAGCGATTCCCAACTCGACTTCGGCCACTTGGAAAGCCGTCTCGAGACGTGCGCGGTTCGATGCTTCGCGCATTGCCACCAAATTCACGAGATTGGCTCTTATCGCGTCGATTATCGCGAGAAAAGCGTTTCCGTCTCTCCAACTTTCGCCGAAATCTCGCACGCGGATTCCGGCCTCCCTATCGTGACGAAATAAACGAAAGACATTTTCAATGAAGATAAAAAATAAATGAATGGGTTGATAATTCAATTTATCGAAGATAATATTAATGATGATGATAGGTAATTGAATTATTTGCTGGAATAATTGATCGCATTAAATAATGATTAATATAATAATCGTTATAATTATCATAATTCATAATTAATCAGATAATTATAAAATATTTAACTAATAAATTAATAAATTAATAAATTAATAAATTTAACTCTAGTTCAAATTTGTTAATGAGTGAATTATGAACGATAATAGTTCAATGTATCTTAATCAAATTCGAAAATAATAATCATATTGAATCGATTATAAATTCATTAGGTTGTTATTATTATTTAGATAATAATAGAAACCTAATTAAATCCTAATAGCCTAATTATTTCGAAATTATTATGATTATTATTATTAGTTAGATAAGAACCTAAATAGATACATGAATACATTTATTAATTGTATCCTAGTTTACTTGATACGAAATAATGAAAACGTAAGCTCACTTGGGCAGGGCATTGGTGACCCATTGCAGAAGAGTTTTGCGAGCACCCTGCTTCCATTTCTCGCTGCTGATGCGTTTGCGTTCACTAGCCGCCGACCCTTGAGTTCCCAGACTCTCGAGGCTACTCTGACTGCCCCAACTGTGTCCAAGATACTCGAGGGCCCTCGTATTCTCTTCGATCTACGAAAAAAAAAAAGAAAAAGCCCCATATTGTCTATTCATTATTCAACACATTCCCACAGAATCAACTTTCACGTATCTCTGGCACGTATAATAGTGCCTAACTATCGGCGATGCAATACAACAAGCATGCAGTGCGATTTTATTCAAAATTTATATTCAAACATTTTTTTTTTTTCTTTAAATTATTTTTTTCTGCATCGTCGACTCACAACTCACTACTCACCCTCTTTCGATCCTTCGATCGTAGCTTGTTCGCATTGAAATTCGCATACGATTAGCATTGTAGGATTTTATTCATTTTCCAGTTTTATTTGTATTTTATTAATAATATCTTTGTTATTATTATTTTTCTTCATTTTTTTTCTAAATGCAGATTTCGAGATATGTCAAAAAAATTTATTAAACAATGGTGTGGACTGAGGATTACGTGTTTGTGATCGGATATGATACAGTTACGTGTCGAGCATATTCGACTCAAGCAGCTACGGCGTTTTTAATCGAATTGTTACGATGTGCTTTGTACGATGTTGGGTAATTCGAGTCTCTCACCTGGAAGTACAAGATTATGGTCCAGATGAGACCCAACACTACCGGTGGTCGTCCGTCTACCAGATCCGACGAGTTTATGTTCACTAATTTGATCTGTAATTCAATTTTTCGAATT
Organism: Sussaba pulchella; assembly: GCA_963971145.1. Lineage (NCBI taxonomy): Eukaryota > Metazoa > Arthropoda > Insecta > Hymenoptera > Ichneumonidae > Sussaba > Sussaba pulchella. The sequence continues at coordinate 15,089,103 of OZ020169.1, read as the reverse complement.
CATTCGTTCATCGATCTATTATTCGAAGTAATGTTTTTTTTTTTCGTTTGGACGGAAAATATGGGAAAACTTACTTTTTTGCTCTGTAAAAATTGGAGAGCCGTGTTGGCGTTGCTGAGAAAATGTGGTCTCTTCAAGTTGCGACCCTTCTCCACCGGCTGCGCAATCAATCACAATTAATAAGACAATTCCTTTTTTTTCAACAATTAAAATAGAAACAAAAAAATATGCCAAGCCATCAATAATACACAAAATAAGAGAAAATTATTGTGTAACGAATTCTCAAAAATACTCAAACAGTTT
>OZ020169.1:14978800-15083800 GCA_963971145.1 Sussaba pulchella | reverse complement strand
GGAAGAAGAAGGAGAAGAAAAAGAAGAAGGAAAGAAAAAAGAGGTAGTAAAGAAGGAGGAAGCCCAAGAAAAGGAAGCAGAAGAGGGAAAAGAAGAAGAAAAAGAAGAAAACGGAGAAGAAGATGCGGAAGAATTGCCAAGAGTAAGCGACTAAGGTATCGTCGAAGAAAAGCAGTTTCAAGAGAGCAAAACCAAGACGGTAGAACGAGACACTGCGTCGACGGCTGGCGAGACGGCCAAATCGAAAAAAGACGAGAAAAAAAGAGAGAGAGTAAGTCGAAGAGAACGATAGTGGCAATGCAGTTCCAAGTCGAAGTGGGACAAGTTCTCGAGCAAGATGATGAGGTCATACCAAACGCGAGTTTTATCCAGACGCGACGAATATCCTTCTTATATCGAAGCTCTCGTCTTATCCATTTATTATTCCGTTCTTCATCTTCGTTCTTCCAAATCTCGTTTAAGTAATTCTTATCGCTATCGTGCACTTCTGCTACCCCACGCGACTATAATTGTGATTTAAAGGAAAAGAAACGAAAAAATTATTGCTTCGTGATAAATTTGACGGAAAATTTGTTGAAAAAAGAAGATACGTGAGTAAAGTCATTGAAGAAAAAAGTTGTGTAATTGTGCGATCGTAAGTGGGTCAAGCTACTGAACGGACGGCCGTATCTACTGTCGGGAAAGATCCAAGAGGCCAGTTTGACGATTTTTTTTTTTTTTATATCTTCTTTATTTTATTTTTTGCCGAGCCGATCGCTTACGGCCGATATCCGTGACGAATCTTATGTTCCATCTCGGCCTTGCGACAGTATACTCGTATGTCCCGTATTAATTACTCTCTACGAACGGACGGTCTCCGACGATCTCCACGGCAACAACACCGAACGCTATTACACGTGGCTAATGCCACGTCTGTTTTAATCTATTTATAGTACGGAGCTTCGTTCGGTATTTTCTTTTTATTTTCGTTAATTTCTTTATTTGTTATCGCACATAGCTGAGGCGTTTGTCTGGATATGAGATTTTTTGAAGGAAATTTACCGAAACGTTCATTTTTATCGCGTAGATTTTTAGAAATTCATGTTTGAAAGATTTCGGGCTATTCTGTATTACTATTGGAATTTCGAGTTGGTTTTTTATTATTTGCTGAGATGAGACAAAAAAGGGAATTTTAGATATTAATATTTTTTTTTAATATTCATTTTGACTTTATTTGAGTTTAATTTTTATGTGTTTCTACAAAATTTCTTCGGAATAAAAATTGGTGTGCTCAATTGTGTTATAGAGCTCTTCGAGTTGGAATGAATAGAAAATAATAATTCAGTTAATTGATTTAAAAACGAAAATAGAAATTCTTCTCCGGAAATATTGCTTGAACTCATCGTATTATTCAATAAGAATACGATAATCTATAGGAAAACCCTTCAACCTGCATTCACGCCTAATCAAACCAAAAGAAAATCGAAAAAATGCGGTAAATAAATCAATTAATTAATATGAAGTAACTTTTTAAGAAACAAACTAAATTATCGAAAGGTGAATGGAAAGCAAAATATAGCATCGTCTAAGAACGAGTTAGCATTGTCCCCATCACTCTCCATTAATCCAATTCGGTGGCTTATTTGTACGCCAAATTGTTTCATAATGACTTGGATGGGTGGTGCAATAACAGAATAATTGGCGTTTCATAGATGACGAGGTAAAGGATCGCATGTTCACTGTGTGGTCGACGTTGGGCAAGGAGGAAGGGCGAAGGAAGGGATGCGAGGGCACGTGAATGTCCCGCAAAGTACTCGTGGCGTACGTTCGCGTAGGGAGAAGGGCCCCCGCGTGCCAAGCCTGAGGGCCTGTACGTAGTACAACATGCTTTGAAAATTATCCAGTCGACCGGCCGAGCCAAGTACGTGTATATGCAACCCTTCATGCCTGCCTGACGCCTGCCCAACTGACTTGAGTACGTTACGTTCCACCCCTACGCGCCACCCTTCGATCCACTTCCCCGGGTTTCACCGAAAAACCAAACTTCATCAACTTAAAACTGCATAATCAAAATTGCTCGGACAAACGAACGAAGAAAAACAAGTTTATCGAATTTTTATCAGAGCCATAAATCTTCCAGTAAAGCTGATTAATTATTTTTTTTTTTAAATATCAGATTGTTGCTTTTCAAAAAATATAGAATATTTTAATTCAATGATTTCTTTTTCTTCATGGCGATAAGAAATTTTATGTCGAAACTGATAAGGAAAAAACATAATATTTTTGACTTTTCGTGTTTCTAGAGGGAGAAAAATATTTTCTTAATGACTTTGAACCGATATCTGACGTGTGATCATTTATGATGGAAGAAATAACATAATCAGGAACGACGAGAATGAATGTCGATTTGAAATGAATTATACGTTTAGCTGCAATCTGTGCACCTATGCACCTATTTAATTTTTCTGAAAGGTTTATCGAACGATGACGACATGTATCAACGTTAAGACGGTCGTAAAAAGAGACCTTGAAATTCCTGGAAAATCTGGACGACCGAGAACGAAGAGAAAACCAGCGAAAGAAGCCAAAGACCATCGACGCAGCCAAATAGTCTCAACCACGTAAAAAATAAATGAATATATAAATAAATATACAAATAAAAAGAAAATATTAACGAAAATTTGTATTCAATCTTCACCGATTTTTTGTTTCCTCATCCACGCGAATAAAACATTCAGTCATTCATGAATGAATTAAATGACCCATCAAGCCGAAGAAATTATATATTTCGCTACGTTCATTTCATTTTTTTCCACTCTCAAAAACTTCGTGAAAGATTAAAAAAATAAACAAAAGTCCCAGATAAAAAATAGCCAACATTCTCACACACGCGTGGCATTGCCGAGTGTGCGGCCTTGAACCGGTGAATCTGCCGCCCAAGGTTTCGCTATTATAATCACCGGTGAACTCACCGGTTTGCTTTCACGACGTGTATTTTGTTACACGCGCGACACCGGCACTTTCGGCTCGAGGAAAAAAAAATTCCCCCCTCATCGTCGGACTTTATCCTTTCTTTTTTTTTTTTTTAATGTTACACGAACGATTACAACTCGTCCGTTGCTAGCCGCTACGTCGCGGGCGATTTTTTTTTCTTTTTCTCGTCCATACATAATTAACCCGAGCTTACGTCATTCATGCACGAGAATCGTCATATGACACGCCGAACGTGCATAGAGCGGACGCACGTTGAAGCTGACCGGCCGACAGAAACGTTCGCTCGAAACTTTTACGCAAGGACGGTGGCAAATCGGTGAGCTTCATCGTGTTTGTCGTCATTGTTGTGGTGAATAGCACGTAAGATATTGGAAATTCAATTAGACTCACAATCAGTAGATAAATTTGCAACGAATGGGTATAGAAATAAAATAATAATAATAATAATAAAAATAATATTAATAATAATATTAATAATAATAATAATAATAATAATAATAATAATAATAAAAATAATATATATATAGTGAACAGGGAAGTAGCAAGAGAGAAGGGGAAATTGGTGGCGCTATTTATAGACCTCAAAGCTGCTTTTGACTCAGTAGACAGGAGAATAATGATGGAGGCACTAGAAGAAAGAGGAGTGAGAAAGGGACTAAAAGAGCGAGTGGAGGAGGTATACAGAGAAACGATAAGTAGAGTCAAGGCAGGGGGAGAGACAGGAGAAAGGTTCTGGACGGGAAGGGGAGTGAGACAAGGGTGTCCCATGAGTCCAGTGTTATTCAACATTTTAACGGCGGATATGGAAGAGGAACTAAGGAAAGGAAGATGGGGAGGGATCAAAGTAGGAGAGACAAGGATATGTTCGCTAGCATATGCAGATGACGTGGTCGTATTGGCGAGAAACGAAGAAGAATTGCAAAGTATGATAAGGAGGCTAGAAGGATACTTTGAAAGGAAAAAACTGGAAGTGAACGTGGCAAAAACGAAAGTAATGGTATTTAGAAAAGGTGGAGGGAGGAACAAGGAAATAAACTGGAGGTGGAAAGGAAAGAAAATAGAAGAGGTGAAAGAATTTAAATACCTGGGATACGTGTTTAAGAAAAACGGGGGGCAGGAAGGGCACGTAAGGGACAGGGTAAGGAAAGCGGGGCAGGTTATGAAGCAGGCATGGGGAATAGGAAAGAGGAAATTTGAAAAGGACTGGGGGCGAAGAGTATGGCTGTTTGACACGTTGGTATGGACAGTAATGGGGTACGGAGCCGAGATATGGGGATGGGAAGAGAGAAGGGAGATGGAGGCGATGCAGGAGCGGTATTTGAAATGGTCGATGGGGGTAGACTGGAGAACTCCAGGATACATGGTAAGAGAGGAAGCAAAAAGGGACAAGATAAGGACAAGAGCGCGAAGGAGAGCGTGGAGATACGAGGAAAAACTAAGGAGAGGAGAAGGAAGCGAACTAGCGAGGGAATGTTTGAAAGAGATAAGGAAGAGGGGGAGGAATGGAGAACGGGGAAGATCAAAGTGGGAGGAAGGAAGAGAGGAAATAAGGGGGAGGGAAGAGCAAGGGGAAGAAGAGAACGAGCGGCAGCAAGGGGGAGGATACGAGGAGATAGAAGAGGAGGACAGAAGAAAGCAGGAGGAGGAAAGAGGGATAGAGATAAGGGAATCAAAGTACAACAAGTGGTACAAAGAGATTAGGGTAGAAGGAGTGCCAGAATATTTGAAGGCAAGAATAAAGGAAGAGAGGAGAAGAAGGATAGCGCGATTTCGGCTGGGGAATGAGATGAGAGAAGGGCAGTACTGGGAAACGGAAGAAGAAAGGGTGTGCAGGATGTGCGGAGGAGAAGAAGAAACGTGGGAGCATGTACTAGATAGATGTAGGGCGGGAGGCGAGAGGGAAAGGGCGGTAGGAGAGAGGGTGAGAGAAATACTGGGAGAGACGGGAGGCGGGGAAGAATGGATGAAAGAACTGGAAAAGGCGAGAAAGGAAAAAGAATGAAAGAGGAACGAGAGAAGAAGGAAGAAGCAAGAGTAGAAGGATGAAAGGAAGGAATGGAGTGAAGGAAACGGAAACGGAAGGCGAAGGGCGAGTAGGAAAGGACGAAACAATAGAAAATAAGATGTATAAGAAGAAAAAAAAAAAAAAAAAAAAAAAAAGAAAATAAAATAAAAGGCGAGCGAGGGAGCGAGCGTGGCGAGCGGAAGCGAGAGCGGACAGGCGAGAGAGAGAGCGGCATAAGGCGAACGCGAGGCGGAACAGAGCAGGCGGAGGAAAGAAAACAAGACGCGAGCGGCAAACGAGAAAAAGAAAAAAAAAAAAGGATAGGAAAAGAGCGAAGGAAGGCGCAGAAGTGAGAAGGAGAAAAGAAATGTAAATAAATGTAAGAACGCTAAAATGTATAGAAAATGTAAAGTAAAAAGGCACAAATAAAGACAAGGAAGTAGGAGTAAGTAGATGATAAGGAATAGGTAATAAGAAAAATGTAAAATACATGTAAAAGAAAGGAAAAGGAAGGAGAAAAGGAAACGGAATCTTGTAACCCTAAGGGGATCAATAAAGAACATACAAATACAAAAAATACAAATACAATAAAAATAATATTAATAATAATAATAATAATAATAATAATAATAATAATAATAATAATAATAATAATAATAATAATAATAATAATAATAATAATAATAATAATAATAATAATAATAATAATAATAATAATAATAATAATAATAATAATAATAATAATAATAATAATAATAATAATAATAATAATAATAATAATAATAATAATAATAATAATAATAATAATAATAATAATAATAATAATAATAATAATAATAATAATAATAATAATAATAATAATAATAATAATAATAATAATAATAATAATAATAATAATAATAATAATAATAATAATAATAATAATAATAATAATAATAATAATAATAATAATAATAATAATAATAATAATAATAATAATAATAATAATAATAATAATAATAATAATAATAATAATAATAATAATAATAATAAAATTAATAATAATAATAATATTCTTTCTTTGGAATATGAAGGAAAAGGAAAGAATTTTTAATTTCAGTAGTTTCAATAATGATAACGACGTGTATTAGAATTTTTGAAAACTAATCGGTGATATAAATGTTGGCAATTAGAATCGAAACGTCGGCGTCGATGTGGAAAGAAAATAAATTATGAAGATATTCGGTTGTTAAGTCGTCCTAATTGATAGGAATGTTCAACCATGACATTTCTTAATTTTTTTTTCCTTTCACGGTGATTTCGATTACAAGATAACGTAGGTCTCATTTTTATATTCGAATTTTTAACGCGTTCGAATTAATCGCACATGACAATTTCGAAATCGAATTAATTGCAATACGGCTTATTGGAATCTCATCAATGATGCAATTTATGAAATAAGAAGAAGAGGAAAATAAATTCATATCAACGAAATTTCCATCAATTAAAAAAAAACAAAAACAACAACAGAACAAAAAATATAGTTCGCGTTTAAAAATAGTTAATTTTCATTTTCTTTCGTATCTCGCAAAAATAAATTGCCTGAAAAAACCCCCCGATAATTATTTGAAAATCCTATAACTCCTCCAGCAAATTCACCCGTGTCGAGAATTTAACCCTTCACCGTCAAACCACCAAATAATATCACGGCCGTCACACTGGGTGGATTCCACCCAGTCAGTTCTCGAAAACAATTGTGAGCTAACTATCCGTCCAAAGTAATTTAAAAAAATTACAGTACATGCTTCCAACATTCTAGATAATGTACGAAAAATTCATTCCCAAAAAAGCTAGCAACATGTTAAAAAAAATTCATAAAGAGATGAAAACGGAATCAAACCGGAATTTTTCTTGATAAACCCAAAATTCCAGGCTCTCGATTTTCACAAATGAGTTTCGCTAGCCATAATAATGATAATTATTATTATTCTCGCAGCGTATCGGTCACGCATGGCGCAGCCGTGACGTTTACTCGAGACGTTTGATAATTGCGAAGCAAGTGCGGGCGAACGCACCGAGTCCGCTGCTATCCTTGAGAATGAATTCATGAATGCGTTTGCGACCCAGACCTGGCGCAACCGCGTCGGCGACTACTGGCTGCGGCCGGTGTCGCAGCTACCGCGACCACCGATGCCACAGAAGCGACGACTCTCGATCGCTCGCACGGAGAAGATGCTGATGCATAAAAACGGCACATCCCACATCTGCATATCGATGTAGGTGGAGACGCAGTGCTTCACAGACCGCACGCGATACGTTCGCGACTCATCTGCTCGTCAATCGTCGTACATGTTTGATATTTACGCGACGCAAGACGTAAGAAACTCGTGCTTGGCTTCGATGAGACGACGAGGTTTTGCGATAACGGCGCTATTCGCAACAGCTTGTACAACGAACTTCGTCTGATAATTTTTATTTTTTCAATATTTCTTGGTTTCGTTGTTGAATTTTTTTGGAGAAACGGTTATTTAATTTTTCTATTTTTTATTTGGGTTCGATTTGGAATTTTTGAATGTAGAAAAATAATGGAATTATTGACCTTGGTGCATTCAGCTTTTTTAACAATGATTTGTTGTTCATTGTATGAAGCTGGAAGATTATTTTCTTTAATATTATTTTGCTTTTTATTTTTTTTGACAACTTGGTTTGATTAGATTGTTTTTATGATCATCTTGGGCTATAGTTTGGTGATTAATCTTATCTACGAATTCTACTTTCGCCTTCAATTTTCAATTTTCTAAATGTACTTTTTATAAATTTCATTCTGTACAGTAAAATTTTCATTTGTACGCGAATTTTTCAAATACTGTTTAGAAACAATTCAATCAACGGAAAAAGCTCATTTCCTCCGTCAAATATAATTTTTCCATCCCATCTGGAGAACCGCAAAAATCTCGTCGCCGGAAATCTTAGAAAAATCCTTCGAAAGAATCACGACCGATCAATAACAAAAAAATCAGACAATCAAGAAGCTGAATCTCTCCAACGCCAACAATCCTCCCCCCCCCCCCCCCAAATCCCCCATCAACAACGCCTGAAAAAAAAATCAAAACGAAATAAAACCCCGACCGATCGATACAAAAAAAAATCCAAGAATACCTTTGATCTCGGCAATGTGCGCGTCGTACTCGCTACGACTGCGTACGTACTCCATTCTCGCGGCGACATTGTGAAAGCTCTGATTGCGATATTCGGCGTACCACTCGCCAGGTGCTTTGTCATCCTGACCACCGTTTCCCCGTCCGCTCTGTCCCTGTTCCTGATGCATCTGCGACTGCTGCAGCTGCATCTCCTGCTGCTGCAGCTGCTGCTGCTGCTGCGAAAGACTTTCCTCCGAGGGAAATCTCGCGAAAGACGCGACCGAGCTACCGCGACTGCTCCCGTGAATCCCGTGACTGTGATGACTCTGATAAGCCGAATCCTCAAGGGCGTGTTCCTCGCTCGGCGTAGAATCGTCCAACAAATTCTGTACCAAAACATTGTGCGACAAATTCGCGGTACTTCCGCTGCTACCGCACGAACTCGTCGTTATTTCCTTCACGCTTTTACGAAACGTCATTTTTTCGAATTTAACGAACTTGGCACCATTGACCTCGCCTTCCTCCACCAAACGTTCGAAGCTTTCTTCGAACGACGAATCGCTCTGTCTCGACGACGATCGCCGATTTCCCAAAGATAAATTCGGACTTCGACGATCCACGAACGAACCGTCGACGACGTCTTCGGGATTTCCGGTTGGGCCGGAGCTTCCGCCCGACGACCAGATTTGCTCGAAAAAGCTCACACGGTCGCGAAGCCGGCCTCCACGTGGTGTACGCGGGCTTCCACCACCTGCCGGCGAACCGGAGGGACTTCCGCCCCGCCCTCCTGGGCTATCGCCCGATCCCGACATTGCTCTTTATCTTTATTCGTTATTTCTTATCGTTATTTATCTTTATTTTTGTGTTATTTTTTTTTTAACGTCATTCGTATCATTATTATTATTCATATCATTATTGGAATTATTTTTATTGTTATTTAACTATTATTTCTGGAATTGAGAATGAAAAAAGGAAATTGTTTATTTTGATTTTTTGAGAATTACGGGAAGCCGGGGTTTCGATGAATTTGTTATATAATTGTAATGAAAATTATCATAATAGGGAATTATAATTATTTCTGATGATAATGATAATTATTATAGTTTATGATAATACTAATTATTATTATCAATATTATTGAATACAATTATAATTTATTATGATCGATTATTTCACTATTATATAATTATTTATCATTTATAAAATGGGAATAAAATTGTGCAATATTGGAGCTGTCAGGTATGACGAAAAGAAAGAAAGAAAGAAAAATTTAAAAAGAGTTGAGAGTTGGGTAGATATGAATTCTTGGGCGTGAGATTTAATCAAAAAGCCGGTGGTTCGATATTGCGACGAGGTTCTACGTGTCGCCGTTTTCGTCGCAGTAGAAACATCGGCTAACCATCGGAGAACAGCTGATCCACCGGCGTTTTATTATCGCAACGTCGCAAAACCGTCGAGAGAACAAAAACAAAATACAGTCCGGTAATTAAATTGGAGAAAAATCTTGTCGGTCGAATCTTTCGCACCCTCTCGACGTTTTATTATCGTTGCTCCGAAGATTAATTACACTCATGTGTCACCCACACAGTGTCACCGAACGATATTTTTCACTTGTAAACACCGAACATACATCCTTTTTCCTCGAGCTCGATCAATCGATTTGATTTTTAAAAAAGTGAAATTTTAAGCGTGTTATTTTTTTTTCTTCTAAAAAAATTTATTTTTCGTTTCTTTTTCGTGTGAAACGTCGACGTAATCCGGTTCACCTTTCGTTACGAGGTTGCACAGACCGGTCGACCTGGAACCCAATCAACCCGACACTGTCTCACCCATTCCGGCTTTTTCCCCTTTTCATTCAATTTTTATTTTATTATATTTTTACTACGGCCACTGCGAAGTAATCAAAAAGACGAATAAAAAATAAAATTCGTTCTCGTTATTCTTCCAGGATTTCTCGGACTATCCCAAAATCCTATCTACCGTTCGGTCCAGCCTGTCACTCGCGACACGCGCTGGATCCAATTACAAAAATTACAACAAAAAAAAAACAATAAATTCTATTTTATCATATATTTTTTTTTTTCAAGGAAGGAAAATAAAATGGAAAAATGAAAAATTTTGAAATCAACCAAATGCCATGTGTGGAATGTGGAATTAGTACGTGCGGCTTGTACGGACGCCGGTTCGATACTGGCTCGTTTGTCGTTTTTAACGTAGACGGCAAGTAGTGAGAGAGCCGAAGCCAGAGAGAGAGAGCGAACAAGAGATCGAGAGAGAGAAAGAGAGACGACGATGCCGCCGCGTTGTGGGCACTCCTAGGCGCGCGCGGGGATCCCCCGACAGATAGAGGGAGAAAGAGAGAGATAGAGAGAGAGAGAGAGGAGAGAGATGGAAAGAGAGAGAGAGAGAAAACCCGTGCAGCAAAACCCACCGCCGCGACGGCGACGACGCAGCAACGAGCACCAGCCCCACCGTGGCTGTATCCGACTATATAGGTAACTCCAACGACTTTTTCCCACCCTGCACAAGCACGTAGACCGACCGATACCAACGCACACTGGCTACATAGTCCTTATTGCCGACTTTTACGACCCTCCCCCCTCTAAAGGGGTCGAAGGGAATCCTCGGTCCTGGTCTCGGTCTTTTCGTCCGTCTCGCTCTGTCTTTCTCTGCTCGATCAATCCCTTTATCCTGTGTCTGATATCCTGCACGTGTTTGTGTGTGTGTGTGTGGGTGGGTGTGGGTGGGTGTGAATGTGTGGCCCTCGTCCTGGTCGACGCGATGGTCGCGTGCTGCGTTCCTCGCCGCCAAGAAACCGGCCGACCACGGCGGACCTTTCTTTCCCTGAACCTTACAGGTTTCGGTATTACTCACTCCTGAATGTGTTGATAAGGTATTTTTATTTTCGTGAATTCTTGGATCATTTGATTCGGCTATTTTTATATCGGGGATATTGCTTATAGCAAATTGTGGCAAAAGAAAAGAATCATTTATTTATTTTTTTTTGTTTATGCATTTATTTATTTTTTTATACTTTGATATGTTTGGGAAATAATTGTGGAGTGAAGGAGAACTCAAATTATTGTAGATTTTGAAGGAAGATATTTATTTTAGTTCACCGAATCGACTTTATTGAGAAAATATTATTTGGATTAAGAACGAAGAAATATTTTGTTGCATGATAATTTTCTTGTTTATTTGTTCTTGATTTTCTTATTGTCCTTCGAGTCCATATTTATATTTGTATAGAGATTGTATATTTTTCACGATCATTATTTTCATTTATTTATGGCTATTTTTATTCATCTTTATTTTTGTATTTTAAAAATATTTATCGAATCTAAATTAATCGGACATACGGTCGGTAAATATCTTTTTTCGTAATCCACGATCGACTGAATGAAGAAAAAAAATACCGCTGATAATCGTTATCTCGTTTTGTGATAATAAGCAATCAATCTATATCGTTATAAAGAACCGAGCAAATGAGAAATTATATTCGGCGTTGGTTCGGCTATTGTTAAATAATGTCGATGTATCGAATTGACTCTTCGATCACTAAATTCGTTAAGCGAATTAGCTACGATGTTCGAGTCGAGCTTATTCTGTCTCATTGCGATGCTGACCAGCTGATAAATCGTTTCTTCGTCATTTCCTATTTTTAGCTATTTCACTTATCTCTGTATTATCGTGTGACCCACTATCGAACAGAAAAATATCACTCGATCAACGCTCATTCCATAGTTTAATTATCAACGGCAGTATAATTAAAAAATAATGATTCTATCAATCCCAAATTATCGAAAAAAAATTCTTTAATTTCGAAAAAAAAAATGTATCTCCCTACAAAAATTTGACCTCAAAAAACAAAAAGTTCAAGGTTCCTCAGATTACAATCGAAAAAATTTAAAATCATCATAAAGACTTGTAAACTCATTTAAATATATAATCTTTCAAAAAGCAAACAATTAATGAGATTTGAAAATATATAAATTCGTTAAACGTCAAAAACCATTAGAAAAAAAAAATTTCTTTTCTTTAGAGTCTATGATTGGATGTGATAAGCGTGAAAAATAATCGATCAGCCTCGACATGTGTGTAATAGACTCACGTGAGCGTCGCGTTCCTCAGCAATTAGCCGCCGACGATACGAAAAAAGAAGAAAAAAATAAAAAACAAAGATTTCATTCCATTACAATTCCATTAATCCTTGGCAAATTCTCGATGGAATTATCGCCACATTCAGCCTCGCCAAATACGTATCGAAGTACATTTAATCATAATCCAAAAAATGTTATTCCTTCATCTTCATTCATTCATTCTAGTCTATATTTTTTCCTAAACCCCGAAATAGTGTCTGACGTCGCAAAAAAAATATTGCCATGGAGTCAAAACGTTTTCTAGCGCGCCGTTTAAAATGTAACGAAGCCGAATAAGAAGCTCGACACTGATTGTGCGATATATTCTGTACAATCATCGGTTCCAAGCGCGCGTGTGACGGCTCGAGCAACGATTAGAGCGGAATTCGACTTCGAGGCGATGAACGCATTGTTTTTGCACCAAGAATATCACCAGGACTTTTGATCGCGAATACATTTCCAAGATATTGTAGCGGAATTGGTTGACTTCGTTCAACCGAACGAATGTGCATCCGACTCACGGCCAATTAAACTTGATTGATGCAACGTAAACTCATTTATCTCGAATCGATGCGGAATAACGTCATCCTCATACTGGTTCTAATAAATTTCAATAACAATAGCGATAATAATTAGATTCGGAAATTGGAGAAAATTATAACAATAAATAATCTAAAAGTAATAGAAATATAATAATAATAATAATGAAAATAATAATAATAATAATAATAATAATGATAACAATAATAATAATAAAAATAAAAATGATAATAATAATAATAATAATACGACAACGATATAATAAGGAATATCGATAAAACAATGAATACAAAAATGATAATCACTAATGAATGAAAAATTGCTGATAATAAAAACCTAACAACCTACTGCTATACTATATTATAAAATGAAGCACAATAATTATTTCACTGTCAATAATGAAGTGAGAAAATCATAAAAATGAAAATTAATAATTATTATAAATAATAATTTGGCACAATAATTAAGTTGTATTAAAAACCATGATTAATAGTGAAACAAAAAAAATTGTGAACGATAGAATATAAACAACCAACTGATCAACTAACTTCGAATGGTCAAAGTTTTTTATTTCATGAATTTAGAATGACGGAGAATCTTTCGAAGAGTTTACGAAATCTTATCTAATCGACCGCACAATGTACTCGCTCAACGGGTTATCAGTAATTTTTTGTATTATCTTCTCCTTATTTTTTTCACGCTGTTTACGTAGATCTCGTACCGAGCAATAGTACACGCTCGTGTGCGTATAAATAAAAATAGTCGTGGTGAATGATAGCCGAACGGTGAAACGTCGGCGGTAACGAAACAGTTCGATTGTTTATATCGAGTTTATGTAGAAGCGATATTTGTACAAACGAGTGTTTAAACGTTCGTAGCGACGTCGGGCTTGAAGCGGGAGCGCGGAGTCTTCGAGGATTTTACGAGGCGGTAGTCTGAGAGCCGGCGAGGCTCGATTCACGGGTGATACGTGCAAACAGCACGTACCGGCAAGTACGTAAGAGCGAAGAAGCCAGTTCGCCGGTATAAATTCTATATATAGACGATTATTCACCGCGTTTCGATTATTTCAATTTTTTTAATCAATAACAAATATAAAAATTCAACTCGTTCATTACCAAACTGTATCTAATTGAAATTTAATTGGATCGAATTATTGTCAAATATTATTCATTAATTATTATTAAATTTGAGTAATTGATTATTATTGAAATTCAATTGAATTGGAATTGACTTATTATCGAATTCAACTAATTAACTAGTATTTAAATCAACTATCGATACAATTAAATATTCAAAAATGAAATTTCAATGATCAAAAAAAAATTTAATGTAATTCAAATGGAAAATTTCAATTGCTCGATGGCACGGATGAATAATGCAGACTGGAGTTCTACAATTCGCTCCAATTTTTTTTCATACATATTTAATCCCCATGGAGGATGGCAGCATAGAAAATCCAAAGTGACCGTATTAAGGGACACCCTAATATACATATGCAAGTACATATGTATATAGTCGAGCTGCAAACCGCGCATCGTACAGTCGGTAGCCGCAGTCGGGTATCTGCCGGCTGGAGGTATTGACCCACAAATTCTACTGCCAGCACTTTCTATAGCGCCCGAATACGCGAGCCCGACACAGAGCGGTTGCGTAACCGTTTTCTCGATTCATGAGCCGGCCGGTCATCAGCGCCGAGGCGCTCCCCTCCCTCTCTTCCCCGAAGCAGGAGAAGGGGAAATGCGTGACAGAAAATGTAGGGAAAGACGGTTTGTGTTTGTGTGTTGTGGAGATGCTGTAACTCGAGAAATTAAGGGGGAAATGGAGAGACGATTGAAGTATTTGTTTTCTTTGTGTCGGATTTTGTCAAGTCGTGAAAACGTTTCGTTGGGATTTTTTGACAGATGGTGGAAGATGCTGTGAATGGAGCAAAGTTTCTTAGATGACTTAGCCGATTTTGTGCGAGAGAAGATTTATTTTATTTCATTTCATTTTATTTTATTTTATAACATTTTATTTTATTTCGTCGAATATGATTAAATATTCCTCGATAATTAATGAAAGAAAACGAGAAATTATAATTTAGTTGCCAATAAAATTAGCATGGAAAATGTAATTCCTAGAATCCGGTATTTTTAGCAGACTCGTGAAAAAATAGTAAATTGGCGAATAAAATGAAAAACAAATCCTCTGGTCAACAATTTAAATCCACGAGTTACGCACAACGCAAGTTGATAATTGGACGAGCATTGCCGCTGCTGGCCTACAGCAACGGCGATAAACCGCCAGCGGGTACGAATGTTGCGTAAAAGTTACCCTAATTTATGTGACTGGTAAATAGGTGCGTGTGTCGGCCAATACATGTGCGAGCGCGTCCACACGTTGATACGTCGCACGTGCGTGTGGACGTCGCCGTGCGCGTATGTACGTATACGTACTTGTGTGTATTAAAATGCGTGTGAATCATTTTGGACGATGCGAGGATACAACACGGAGAGAGCCTCGGTTCCGAAAATCTAGCTGATCGTGAAAACACATTGAAGCCACTTGTGCGTAACCAGGTCACATATCCGACGGTACACACGCATGTGTATGGGCCGTACCCATAGCTCATTAGTATTCAGATCTTTGTACGCAGGTTCTTTCTCTCTTTTTTATCAATTAGTGTTATTGGTTCAATTTTTTTAAATCCATTTTATTGAATTTTTATTTTTTTATATTCTCTTTGCTCAATTTTCATTGGATGCTTCGATCTATTCAATTTTCATTTCATCGAAATTTGATATTGTTCGATTGAATCTTTGAATTGGTTTTATTCCATTAAATTTTTTATTTCATTATTTATTTCATTTTCATTCTATTGAATATTCAATTTTATTATCCATCAAATTAAATTTTCATTTAATTCGTCATTTCATCAAATTCTCTTTTCATTATTTTTTTTATTGAATTTTTATTCCCCAATTATATTATTCATTAAGTAAAATTTTGATGTGATCATTGATTTCTCTAATTCTTTCTTTTATAACTTCTCTTAGCCGAATTTTATATTTTAATCAAAGCATTTTAATCAAGCACATAAATCGAACGATCGAAAGAAAGTTGATGCAAGTCGATGGCAAATGTTGGGTCGTGTCGCGGACAAAGTCGTGCAGTTTACAGTCGAGAGAAACTTAAGGCGAAACGTTTGAAGTGCGATACAAGAGAGGTAGACGAGGGGCTGGCTCCAGTGTCGACTATGTACGCGGCGCATGTACTGTTTATATGCTCCCGGTCGGGCTATCAAAAGCCCGTGAGAAACGGCCGTTACAGCGACGACTGTAAATTCAGATTTTATAAATGCCCTTCGAGCTCTCCACGAGTGTCTACCTCGACCTGGTGCCATTGCTTATGCCGTTGCTGCTGCCTCTGCGATTATAAAGTCTCAAGCCGGAACGCAGACGCGTCGATCCATGAGATTGAGGACGCCTCGAACATTCAAGAGTGATAAATTAACAATGCTCGACATTCTCGCAGCATCGAATCACACTTTCTCAATTGTTCCGACACGACGAAAAAAATTAAGAGGAAAACTAAAGAAATGTTCGCACAGAAGCGCAAATAGCGCGAATAAATAATTCCATTGGAATTAAACAGCGATGATGAAATGCAGACGTAAATGGGAAATTTAATTGAAGGTGAAACGCCGATTAGAAACTTAATGGAAACGGAAAATTGAATAAAAACATAAAAGCATAGAAACATAAAATTTATATGCACAAGTAAAAGTACGTCGAAAAAAAATTAATTCGTTATTTTTTTTTTAAGTCTTAAAAGACAATTTATTTGATTGGTATTCATTTTTTAATTGAAATTATTCTATTAACATGTTTATCTGATAAATAATCAATATTAAATTCTATCTAAATCTTATTTAATTCAAAATGATCTTGAAATTAAAATAATTTTTCAATCACATACAAATTTTAAATATTCCAAATTTCAATATAAATTAATTAAAAACACTCATTATTATATGTAGAGTCATTTAAATTTTTATTGAAATTATATATATATTTTCTATTTATTAGTAGAATTATATTCCCAAACTTTTCTTCCAATAAATTATTATTATCGAATTTCATCCTCATTTAAATTTAATAAATATTCAATAAAAATTATTTTATGATGAATTTAAATTCTACAAAAACTTCGGTCTTGTGATTTGATCTGGATGGCAAATTTCGAAATTGGAACGTCGAACGACTGCGAAGAATTTGTTTTCGGAAATATCCCGGATGCTATTTCCGATCGCTCCCAACTCTTTCTCTCTCTCTCTCGCTCTCCCTCTTCGCCTTATCGTCCGTAATATATATTGCAACGTGATTGCATTTACGGCACGTAATCTGCCGAAGTGCGTTGGCGTACGGTGCAAATTATTCGCTCACGGTTCAAAGTCGTAAGCGCAGCCGGAACTCGTACCCAATTCACCCACGCGCAGCTTCGTTTTGCTTTCACGTTACCGATAAACATACAATGCAAGGGCTATCTCAGGTTCTCGGATCAACTGTCCACGTGACACGGTTTATTGCCAAAGACATCGCGGTGAGCTATGTCGATCGTTGACACTCGTTCTTCGACTCCTCCTCCTCGTTAAAAGTACCGTTTCGAAGTGCACGAGAGTCAGACGCGATACAAAAAATAAATCGTGATATTAAATCCCATTGAAAAGGAACATCGAACGAGCACCCTTTGAAAGTACTTTGATAGATATTGTATTGAATATCAATTGGATTTGTGTTCGAATTTAACGTCGTATCGATTTAAATTCGAATTTAACGTCGTATCGATTTAAATTCGAATTTAAAATCGACCGGATCTTGATTTGTATCTAGTATTAATTCGATTCCAATTGCAATTGAATATGTATTCAATTTAAATCCGAATAGAATCTCAATTCGATTTGGAATCGATTCGAAAATAAATTCGATTTAGATTCAAATTGAATATTGCTTCAATTTTATTTCGAATTGAATATCCATTCAATTTGAAATCGCATTCCAATCCTATACGATTTTAATTCGAAGCCCGAATCTATTAAATTTCAATTAGAATTAAAATTTCTTCAATTCGAGTTCTAATTAAACGTAATTTCGATTTGAATTCGAATGGAATATAAATTCAATTTCCGAAAAAATGTTATCACAAAAGGAGAAGCCATATAATAGCAGACAATTCCATTATAATTGACAGCCTCAGCTAGGAAATCGTTTCCGTCCTCTCAAATATTATTCCACTCTCTCATGAAATTTCGATTGCCAAATAAATTTATTTATTTTAAAAAATCGAATCTCATCTGTGTAGCGAGTGAAGTTTTTAGCACGAGAGTGGTCGGAATCGGTACAGAAGCAGCGAAAGCTTGACGATTTCGCGACGTGTAAAACCGAGGATTGTGAATGGCTGAGCCAGGTGGACGTCATTTCTATTTATAAAAGCTGCTCTCAGTCTCGTACTACACAGTAGTAACGAACGTTCGTATATACTGTATTCCGTTCTATTATGTATTTTGCCACCTCTCCTCCCCCACCCGCCCGCCCCTCCGGGCATGGTCAAAGCGATGACGGTAACCAAGTGCGAAGTGCATATAGACGATGATGTTTAACGACGGTAGACGAGAACTTGTTGATTTAGACGCGCGAAAGATCGACGGCTAAATAATTGTCGAAATGGTTGAGGCTTCGTCAATTTAAAATAGCCTCGATATAGATATAGATTCAATTAAATAATAAATTGAGAGATATTATAATAAGGTGAATAAATAAGTGGAAAAATGATATACGACTGCTATATGATATCCTATATGTGCTGGATTACACTTTAATATTGAATTGGAAATTAAACGAAATTTAGATTGATGAAAAATATTGAAATTGGTTTTTTGAATTGTACTAATTTTTTTCTATCAAATTTTTTCGATGAAAATTTAATCATTATGTAAATCAGGATAAAAACACAATTTTGAAAATGATATTATTGATTGATTACTGACGACGTATTATATATTTATATTTATTGGATTTTAGTTATAATTTGATTTCACGCAATCCTCGAAGTAGTAAAGTCGTGAAAGGTCAGACGTGGATGAATGGCTTTGACTCTGACCGCTTTACGCGGATAAAATCGCCGATTCAGAAGTTTGATTTTAACAGAGACGCGTTGAAACGTCGTACGAACGTTTCTATCGTGGATATTATTCCGACAGATATTCTCGACAATGCCATTGCAACCAATTAGCACATAATGGAATCTCACTGCGCGAGCCAAACATTTCTACGCTTGCATTCGCACTCCGATATCCACTGCGAGGAAGCGTATTGCAGGCGGACTAAGAAAAATAAGAAAGAAGCAGCTTTCCCAAGCTCCGGAAATTCACCGTTAAACGAGCTTACGGTTATTCAGATCCGTAGATTACTTTCTGAATCAGCCCGCATAAAAAAATAAAGGAAAATTATAATATATATTTTTTTTAATTCTCGATAATTAAACGTCAGTTCACATATCGACAGTGCATTAAAAAATCGTTCGAGAATTCAAAATTCCACTCGATGCAATCGAAAATGTCCATTTGGTAAATGACTCGTCGAATTATCTCACATTCCACGTGGCGTTGGTAATTATCGTTCAGCTTATCAAATCGTCAGTGACTCGAGTGACAAAAAACATTAAATGAATCTCGAAATATTTTCGACATTTTTAGGGACAATAATGCAACACGTGACGGAAAATGTATTGCCTCGAACTATTTTTGAGTGAAATACGAGAGAATAAGTAAATTAAAATCCGTAAAATTCTTATTTTGATCGGCGATCTAATTTAATCAGACAATTTCGAATTATAATTATAACTATAAATAATTCTCTGTTATAATTATAATTCGAAATTGGCTGATTGAATTAGATCGTTCTGCAAAATAAGAATTTTACGTGTTTCGATTTATTTATTTCCCTGTTTTTTATAATCATAATTATAATTATTAATATATTATTACTATTATTATTTTAATTATTATTATTATCATTAGTATTATTAGTATCATTATTATCCAGCCGTAGACAGGACCATTGACTCGACGATATTTTCTCGATGCAAAATACGATCTGGTCCATCAAAATATCAACAGCGATGGCCGGCGGACGCTTTAACTCATAATTTGTCGGAGAATCGCCGGTCTTTCACGTGGACTTGGCAACGAAAGCGTCGAAAACATTCGCTCCGACGTTCATTGAGGATTCCCACGAGCCAAGATTATAACATACTCAATAATTCGACGCCTCTTTTGGTCGCAGGTGCGACAAATTTGTTACTCCTTATTTTTTTTGCAATTGCAAAAAAAACTAAAAGTGACATAACATCAACAAAATTAAAGTAATAAATTAATGACTAACTCATTGTTATGATATATGTAATAAATGTTGCCCAAAATGAAGTAATATTGTCGTTTTGATAACGACTATTACAAATGTTTCAACAAAAGTTGAACGGACGATAAATATTTCTCTCACTCTCACTCTCGGTCTCTCCCTCCGTCATTTGATCTATGGTTTGTTTCAACGTAAATCGCTTTTATGCTTTCAAGCAACGTATTTTAGAATTAACGACGAGGTTGGGTTACGCAGTTGGGTGTGTAATTTTGCACTGACCTTGCAGTAACTGGATGGTGGCTTGATACTCGGCCAGTTTTTCGTCGACGTAGTCTTGACTTTGACTGGCAATGATCTCGGCGGTGCTGGGTCCGCTCTCCTCGTCTTCGGCCCGCGTGGGGTCCAGAGGAACACCCACGTACTCGTAATCACCGGATCTGTACGGTGCTATCAGGTACTCGGGCGGGCTGCAAGGAACGGGCGAGCCTCCACCGCGTTCCATCGGACTCTGAAATGTGCGTTTTATTCTCTTTTTGTTTTAAATTTATCATATCTTATTTTATATTTACAGTCGGGAAAATTTATTCGTGGTTCTGGGCATAACGTTGAGCTGCAATGGGTTTTGATGGTCCATGAAGGTTCCGAGTTGAATGAAAAACTATGATTTTTGCTTGTTCGTTCGTTTGTGGGATTGAGCAAATTTATTTGAAACTTTTATGAATAATTTACGACTTTGATAGATCAAATAATTTTTTGTTTGTTTTTATTTCTTTAATTATTCATGAAATTTTTCCACTCATTGCAAATAGTTCATTAGAATCTGTATTTCCCAAGAAATATGAACTTTTTTGTCGAGTGGATTAGCAATGATAAAATTTATTTGTAATTTTTATAAATAATTCAGTACTTTGACAGGTAGAATAATTTTTTGTTTATTTTCTTCTTGTGCGATTTTCAATACTTTTACTCATTGCAAATAGTTGATTAGAAGCTCTATTTCGCAAGAATTATGAACGTGTTTTTGTGGAGTGAGTTGGAAAAACAGATTGGCAGATTTTATGTATTTTTGTGTTTCCGCATTAATTAGAGTGACAAATGTACTTGATTGATTATGTGATTCACGTTTTATGAGAGTGGGATTTTTTTTCGTTTTACTTTGCACAGTGAATTGAATAGAGATTTTGGAAAAAAATGCTTCACGGTGGGAATATTACATGATTGTGTCAATCGATGAAATCCCGTGGTTCCGTAATTATTGGATATTTATTATACTCGCTAAGCGTGTAATCATCGGCTCCGTGTGGCTGTGACTAATGACACGCAAAGCTGGTGAATGTTCATAAGCATTAAATACTCCTTTATCACGTTATTCACGTCACGCATAAGCTAATTTTAAAAACGGTGCTGCTACACCGGAATTATCAACTACCGTAGAATAGCACCAATTTAAACGTCACCAAGATTGACAATCGGAAAATAACGATTTTTCTACTTGACATATATTTCAATTGTTATAGAATGTAGTAATTTTCAGGGACAACGATAAAAAATAACAAGATAATAAAAAATCGAATAATATTAAGAAAATAAAAATCTAATAAATCAAGAAATATGAACTAAAAAAAAATGAGAATGCATCCTCAGCCGATTCTTCTGACGAATCTTCCAAAGTCGCAAGATTTCGAATATTTTAATTATACATAGAATCTCATAGTTTCGACGAACAACTACAATTAAAATACTACAAAAAATTCCAAAAATAGTAAACACGAGAAAAGTAGAAATAAATAAATTACAAAAAATATATATGATAAAAAAAAGAAAATTAATAATAAATAAATGAGTAAATGAAAAATAAATGAATGATAAAAATTGAATAATAGATCAGGAAAAACGAGTTCGATCGCCGCGCCTCGCTTTAATTATTCTTATCGATCAAAGCCGGCGAATTTATCAATTATTTTTATCGAATAAGGAAAAAATATCGTACCTGAGGACGATGAACGGGTATGTAGGGTCGAGGTCCTTGATTTCCGGGTGCAACGGGTGACGGCCATCTCGGTCGCGGGCACTGAATGTATCCGGGAGGCGGACAACCGAAGACCGGGGACATGCCGGGAGAGATGGGCATTCCGATGGGCACCGGGCTCATGGGATGTATCATGCCCGACGGATAGCTCAGAGGCGACATGGGATGGCTCGCCGCATGATGATGATGATGATAGGAAGGAGTCGGTGGTCCACGGGAGCGCGGATGCTGCTGCTGTTGCTGATGCTGGTTTATTTGGGAATACGGAGACTGGCAAGGGCTGTAGGGCGAGGCAGGGCGGAAAGGACTCGGGGCATTCGGTCGATTCGGCCAACCACCTGCCCCCGGTGGTCTCGGAGGTTGTTGCGACATGATTCACTATTGCACCGAATCGCTGCACTCGTTATCTCGTTCGCTCGATAGCATCTCTCTGCAATTCCACGAAATTACCAAAATTACGACAATTCACAAATGTTTTTTGCGAAAAACATCCGAGTAGATTGCGGTAAAAATAGGTGGATGCTGGGAATTATTATCTCACGAACTATTTCGTTCACTGAACTATTAGTCTCTGAATATTGATGATTTTTCGAAACCAAATGACTTTTCTAAACTTTCTTTTCCCTGTCTGTATGCCTGAGCTCGCCTGCCTGCCTCGATCGAGATCTGTATACATTCCAGATTCGATATAGACTTCCGACTTCCGTCAGGATATTTCTCCGACGATCCGTCGAAAGCTCCGGCCCAAAGCTCCGCCGCCTAAACGTCTCGTAAAAGCCCCAATGGCGCGCTTCGCATCGCGATAAATTTCCAGATGCCTTCGTTGATGCAATAAAGAAAAAAAAATAAAAACACATTTTTTCGGAAGAGAACACGCCAGTTGCGTATAGATGCCGAATGTTGGTACGTAATACATAGCGGGGGTTGAGGTTTGGGGGAGGGAGGACAGCTGTCACAGCAATGACTTTTATCACGAAAGCCGCGTGCGCGCGGCATAGCGACTATAAATAGGAGCTTTTAGGCTGTACGTCCGAGAAATCTTTCGCTCTTGGACTACTTGTACTACTCGAGAGTCGAGGGAACGACGTTACCACCCCTCCGTAAATAAACGTTCCCTCATGGAGAACATTTTTTTAATTTTATTATTATTTTTTATTTTTGCAATTTCTTTATTTTCTTAATTATAATGTTTCCTCTGTCGGGCTATTGTTCATTCGTTAGAAACTGGTTCAATTGTTTTTCAATTTTTATTTGACACCATCGTTTGCCTCCAAGAGCTGTCAAAGAATCTCCTATTATTTATTTATTTATTTATTATTATTATAATTTATTTATTTATTTATTATTATTATTATTATTTATTTATTTATTATTATTATTATTTATTTATTTATTTATTTATTGATTATTATTATTTATTATTATCATCATCATTATTTTCTTCTACATTTAATTTATTTTCGAGGAATTGTTGCATTTTTTATCAACTAATTTCATTAAATTAAATTTTTTTAAATAATTTGCCTGTCATTATTATTAACATCATTATCATTGTTATTATTTTGCTGGCTCATTTTTCCTCTATCGGGAACACATTCAATTATTTTCCAAAAATTTCTACCACCATCGAATAATCGTTCGAGCCTCGTATTATATTTTTAATCATCTTTCAATTAAATTTTTTTTTAAATTATTTTCGATATTGTCATTATTTTTATTTATTTTTTTTTTTTTCTTCGATTTCAATTCTGAGATAATCGGCGGTGTTCGACACCTCGTTTCTCCGACGATTCAGCCGTTCGTCCGAGATTGTAAAGCTTTTTGGCCGGATACCGAGTGTAGGCCGATCTAATTATAGCGCTATTGCTATTTTTACCGAACGCTCGCCGGCGCGCGTTTTTCCACACGCGGGACGATCGGGCACGAAGACGAAGACGAAGACGACGACGACCGCAACCGATGCCGCTGTTCGACGTATATCCGACCAATGACTCGTTAACACGACGGGAGATGGGATATTTCGAAAACTGACACGTATTAGATTTTTGTGACTTTCTAACGGCTATTGGCCTTGTCCCCGACGTCGTCTCTCGAACGTCGAAGAAAATTTTCTTCCGACCTCGTAAACACACGAAAGACTCGCTCCTATCACCGGTCTTGATTTTTACAATAAATTAACCCCCACAACACCGACCTACCCCGGAAATCCCAATAGCAAAAAATAAATAAAAATCTCAATTTTTTACTTTTTCAATATATGTTTTTTTTTTTTTTTTTTGCGCGTCGATGTTTTTTTTGGCATAAATTTCGATGAATAACCGTCCGAACTCGAGATTCTGGATATCGCCAGACGCTCGTCGACGATTCCGAAAATAAAATCTTACCGAATTGACGATCAGAAATAGTTTCCTCGGTCGGTTAAGTCCGACGTCTCGGACGGAACGAATTATTTTTTGTTTTTTTGTGCAATAAGTTTCCACGTTGGATAATTTTTTTTCTGTATCTCGTTTGAGTCTCCATTGTTATTTAATATTTTTTCGAAGCTCGGGGGATGACGAAACGCGAATGAATCGAGCCGGTAGGCGAAAGAAGTTCGGGGAATAAAGCGCGCGAGCGAGCGAGAGCCGACGCTTTGTCGTTGTGCCAAATTCGGTCGAGAGAACGGCGAACAATTACACGTTTCCTGTACTATGTGCCTCGTTGTGGGGCTAAAGCTCCGTTTCGGATTTGGCGAGCCGGCGAAATCTATAGTCCACGCGTGTATAGGGAAAATTTAATGCCCGACGGATGAGAAAAGCTCGGAGACGAGGTCGTTAAACCTCGCCCTCTGGCTCGGCCGGTTACGAGGCATCTCGAACGATTCTTATTCTCGGCTATGTGTTTCACGATGTACGGAAAACTTGGGGTTTCATATATTTTATGTTATTTTTTTCCACCGAAGTCGCTTTCAATAAATACTGCGGTGCTTCTTAACTCGGAGGATATGAAAAATATTTTATTTTTCGATTAAACTGTTTTTTTCTTAGTTACGTTCTTTTAATTGAGATGTTTTTAATGTATTTAGATATTTATTTAGTTGTTTTTTGGATTTAATTAAGGGAAAATTATTTTTGATAGTTATTTGATTCAACAAATAATAGTAGGATTTATTATATTGATTATTATATGTTCATAAAATAATAACAGAAGATAGGAAAATTGAGAGAAAAAAATTATTTTAGCTGAATAATTGAATATTTTAGAAAAATTAATTAACCCGAACTGCGGGAATTCATTTATTTCCAAGAAAATTTGTCTATTATTATTATTATTATATTATTATTATCACCATCATTGACAGTGGTAGATAATTAAACCAGATTTCGAAAATTCTACAAAAACATTAGGAATAGAATAATATATAACCTACTCGCATGTATATATACAATGTAATAAAATAGATAATTCTATACATATATTATTGGGGAAAAGAAAAAACTTGAGAATAAATTTGTTTAAAATAATAATATTCACAATCACGGTGCACGTTGATCCATAGCTTCAACAATACCTCTGTCCTTCTTCACGTAAATCCACAGTATCTCTCTCTTTCGTTATTTTCCTTCTCCTTTCGATCTAAGAATCACAGCTCACCTTACGAACGTCGATGCACGAACCGCGAACGTATTCAAAACTGTTCCGATCGTTCGAAAAATCGTTAAAAAACAATAAAGTCCGCGCGTTCGACGTCGGTTCAACGAACGTAAAATCGTAAACAATAAACGATTTCAAACAACGAAAATCAATTGCTAAACGGCCGATCCGCAGACAATTGTCGAAGAAAATCAACAAAATCAATACGAAACAAAATTGATTTTACCAAAATTAAAAAAAAAACAATAAATTAAAAACAAAAAAATTGTTCAACGAGTGAGAATAAAAGTTGTATAATAATCGCGAGACAGGTTTTGAAGGGAGGTAGAGGTTACTGTTTCGTCGAGAAACTGTCGTTTCGTTGTTTCAACGATATGCCGGTTCACGACGAAGAGCACGAACAGACTGGATGTTCCTGGTCCAGGATGATCGTCGCTAGGCGCCTCGCTTTCGTTTTCCGAGCTTTAACGCGCTTCTTGCCGCCACATTTATATTTAACTTTGGCATCACTCGACATTCGACCGAACGACGCACCTCCACCTCTGGGCCCAACGGCGACGAGCTTTTTTTCCGTCCCCCCCCGTCGCCGTCATCGCCACGAACCGTCAACCCCGTGGGCTCTACCACGTTCTCCGACCACTCCGCCCTTCGATCATTTTCAAAATGTTCACAAAAAAATTGATCGACCGATCGAATCGAACGAAGCAATCGATAATTAAAAAATGAATAACTGGTCGAGAAAACCCAAATGCAATCGACGTAGCTTCAAAATTCGCGGAGATATCGCGTTCGAATGATAAAAGCGATACCTTCCTGTCTTATTCAGAAAGGGAATATTAATTAATTATATCAATCAAAAAATATTAATTAACTTTGAATAGGGTGGTTAAAAAAAAACATAACGCTTATATATATGTATAATTTAATTTTATTGCTCAAATTTGCGACTGATAACTGGGTGGATGGCATGAAATAATTTTGAATCGTTCGGATTAATTATTTTGAAACAAACATTTTTCAGTGGCTCAATATCGACGGCAAGAGCTGGTGCATCTGACTAGTCTTTGCCCATACAATTGTTATTCGCCCTCACAATATGCTCGTACAATTCACAAGCGCATTCGTTAACGTCGTATGAATAATTGGACAAACATTCGGCAATAATATAAAAAACTAGGGAATACATTTTATTAACCCTGGACAAGACCCTGTTTTTCCATCGGAACATTCAAACCATATTACTCAATTATAGCTTTACGATATTCAAGTACACAGAATGCACGTAATCGCGAGATTCGGGCGGTTTCTTCAATTATTTTCAAGCATTGCACGAGCCATCGTCTTTGATATTGAATTGATAGGCGACGTTCATAGCCAATTCGTCATCGCGAGTTAGATCTGCTTTCAAATTGTATTTGCCGCAATCTATCATCTTGGAAAATGTCGCGGTTATGTCCTTCACCGTCGAATCTATAGTGTAATCGCCCTGAAATCCGAAAAAAATTAGATGATCGAATGTGAAAACAGTTATTCGGAAGGAATTCTTATGAACGTTGTTTTTTTGTTATTATGATAACCGAAAAGTATCGACTTTGAATTGTTTTTGGATACGTTACCGATTCTACAGGACACTGGGCGTCGGGCATGAGTCCCTGAGAGATGATCATGGCCGCAACGTCGTCCCAACCGACCCCGTTGTTGGATTTGCAAGCATTCGAGGATACCGAATTGTTTAATCCGCTAGTAGGGTTGATGATGTAACCGTCGATCTGCATCGCAAAACGTATATATCAAATCGATAGATCGATTACCGTTATTATTGTTAAATTAATTAGTAATAATCCTCCCAAGTAATCCCCTAAGACTTCTTCCAATATGGAGTGACTACATTTTCTACATTTTATTGAAGATTGGATAGAAAAATACATCTCGAATTGGGATTTTCCTATTTTTGGAAAGTCGGTGGAAAATAAAAAATATGATATTTCCATAAAAGTTTCTTACATTGAGGAGAGAATTACCATTGATTTTCTCGACGTCGTAGAAGTAATATAGACAGATTAATTACCGTTATTATCGTTCAATTATTACCGTAATTTTCCATTGGGAAAAATCACTCGATACTGATCGAGTAATTGAATTTTCTATGTTTTATTGGACATAGGAGAGAGAAATCACCTCGAAATTGAAAACCTCCTCCTCTTTCGACCTCGGTAAAAATTGAAAAACATTGATATAAAAAATAGAATATTCCCATAGGAGTTTCTTACATTAAGAGGATAGTTATCGTTGATTTCCTGAACGTAGTATATTTGTTGATTCTTCGATACTTGTTTATCCATGGCGATAACGGGCTGAGAAGAAGGAATCGTCTGGCTGACTCTCCGAGCGTCGAATTTATACGTGAACTATGCAAATAAATAAATAAACGAATGAATAAACAAATAAATATTCAATATTCGACCAATAAAAAAAATTATTATTATGATTATCATTATTGGTATTCCGTTGTTCCACGACGAGATCAAGGCTTACTTGTGCTACGGTTCCGCCGATGGCAAGAGACAAAAACACGATGAAGGATTTCATGATTGACTTCGCACTGCAAGACTCGACGAGAAAACGTTGCTTTCGTACTTTTGGGCCTGGGCTGGTTTCCGTCGGGTCTTTTATGCAATAACGAAAGTACTTTGCTGGTCCATTATTCTTATCGGTTCTTCAATCATCCAAAATGATTGGTAAGTCTTTATCACCTGCGATAAATACCATCGCTTTATCGTAATTATAGACGCATCGACCGGACGTACGGAAAAACGCACTTAACACTTTTGTCGCCCGGTCATCCATAAACGGGTGACATGAAAAAGCAATAACAAATGAATACGTGGCTGTAAAAAATTGACCAACGAAATTGTCACTCAAAACCATCGACGTTGATGCGACAACAAATAAAGGCTGTCGAAAGAAAATGGGGAACGAACGTGTTAAGGCTTTTCCACGGTGATAACGACACCGTTTTCTTATCGGTTCTTCAATTACACCCACACCTCGATTATCCAGCGCTCAAGCCCTGTCACGCTTCGATAGCGAGCGTTTCCGGAATTCGCAGGGTGAGTTGAGAAGCGTATATGCGGGTCTTCCTTGGTCGATAAAGTTATATGTAATAATTATCTGCTTTATTGACCTGATACAACCTAGGCATTTCGATTATCCGGCGAACCCCGTCGCCGATCGGATAATCGACGTTTGATTGTACTCAATGTTATTGGAGAGTTTTCGTCACCTGCGACAAATGATATCTCTTTCTCGTAATTATAGGCCGGTATTGAACGGAGGGAAGCTCCTTAAAATTGACCGCTTGAGGCTTTTCCACGATGGCGAGGACACCGTCGCATCCCTCCTCCATTCTCATCGTATGACGTTGATAAACCGAATGATTATCGAGCTTTTTAATTCCGTTCTTATCGTGGTTTTAACGTTTTCAAGGTCACGTCGTATCCGCACGAGGAAATGCGATGATAGACGTTGGTCCGATATCAGCCGTACCAAGTAAAGGTGTTATTGAAGCGCGAAAAAAATTATTCCCTGAAGATATATCTAATAAATGAGGCAGCTCTATTTTTTTTTCTAACAAATTGGGGTTTCGAATCATCACAAAATTGCAATTCATTTGGAATTTATCACAAACTCGTTAACGAAGTTCGTATGTTTAAAAAACGTAGTCTCGTGCGTGTGTGCGTGGGTGGATGCACAGATGAAGGATTCACTTCTTACGGGACTATCTCGAATGAAAAGTATTTAAAATGAATCGACGATAAGATGAAAATGTATCTTGAATATCAGATTGGCGAAAATACTGAGTGGAATATGTTCCATTTTTAGCCGAACAAAATACCGTGAACTTAAACTTTGCGTGAATAATTTCGCGAAGAAAAGAAATTCGTTGATCATCTAATTTTATTTTCTTCGTGAAATAATAATTATCTAAACGATGAGAAAAGGTTGAAACAATTTAGTTTTGTTTTTTTCTTTCGTTGTATTTTTTACGTAATATCGAGTCGAATTATCGACCGAGTTATTGTGGCTCGTGTGAAAATAGAGTCGGGGAAGTTGCGAGATCTTTGATCGTTTATTATAATCGATGCGGCGATGTGTCGTCGTCGACTGCTCATCGATAATTTCGTCGGGGAAAGACACCGAGGAAGATAGTCAGAGACGTCGCGTGCCGGGGCTGAAACGGAAGCTCGCGGAGAACCGCACGAGACGGCCGGAGATGGATTGATGGATTCGTCACGTGCTGATGGGTCTCGTGAGGTTAGAAACGATACCATTTTTCTACTGAAAAATGATTAATGACTCTGCGGAATATAATTCACTCGTTGTGTCGCTCTTGTTTCATTCGATTTTGATTTTTTTTCGATTTTTCTTTGCTTTTTTTCTGGTAAATTTGTGGCAATGGATGGTTTTTCAACTGTAATCAGCGAGTCGCAATATGGATTCCATTCCACCGAATACTATCGACGTTCTGCAGCTGTCGACGGTTACCACGGCTTTGTTCACGCTCAGAGTTCCCATTACCTGTAGAATTTTATTTTATTGTTCGTTGTATAATTGGGTTGTTTACATTTGATTGGGAAATTTTATTTAATTTGTGTTTGTGGATTTGTTGTATTGATATTTTGTGATGGATCGGAGGCAATTTTATTATGGGCGAGACTGTTGGAGGGTTTGCAATTCGCTTGTGCGGTGATTGCTAGAAAATTTTATTGAAATATAGTTTATGATTTGGTTTGAGTTGAAATTGAAATGAATTATCTGAATATTGTACTGATTATTTTCGAAGATTTTTACTAAGATATAATTTACTATTTGGTTCTCGTTGAAATTTGGATAAACTATCTGGATATTGAATCGATCCACTAATTAATTCGTTAATCCATTAGTCTCATTTTTTGATCATTTATCCCAATATTTATTATTTTTATTTTATTTTCCTGATTTTTACATTCCCAGGCAAAAAAATTACTAATTTGTTCTTCAACCCAAGTTTATTATTCTACATCGTACATTAATTAATTTTAATTATTTATTTTCAAAATGCTATCCACCGCTAATGATCAATCCAAATTGAATCCTTCCAGCAAAAATTATCACGATGGATAATTAACCCGAACGAATTGAAAATAAATTTTTAAAAAGCAAGAAAAAAAAAATGCTCACCCTCTTTTCCTTCAAACTGATTATTTCGACGGCTCCGGTACCGGAACCCCCAGCGAGTACGGTTTCCCCGTAAGGATCACCGTCGAAATATTGCACGGCGTAGAGAAATTCACCGTCGAGGGTGGTCGGACGATTTTCCGGAATAATCGTCTCGACGAGTTTTCCACTCGTCAAATCCCACATTTGCAAACTTCCTCGAACGATCCACGAACCCGTCAATATACGATCATCCTGCATCGTGGGTGACAAAAAAAAATCGACGACGTTGTGTAACAATCGTTGAAAAAAGAAAATGGTGTCGAGAGTTAGATGGCGAGGCTGTGAGAAATAACGATGAGCGCATTGCAATATCCATCAACGCCTATTAATAAGCTTCAGTTCCGAGAAAATCCCGAGCATCTCGAGTCGACGATGGACTCTTCATGTGCATTGGGCTTCGTGTTATTTTAATGCCTATGCGTTTTAAAGTTTTTCTCGGGCGTCGATGCCGCTGCGACCATCAAACACCGCCTGGCACCTCGTTTTTCTCTTTTTTTTTTCTTATATTCGTTCAATTTTCTCCAATCTTTCAACACATTAATTATTTTATATATTTTCTTTTTCGAAATTTAGGCGTGAGGAACTTTATTCGGCTCTGATAACGAGATGTGAGCTATGGAATTTTTATGTGTCAATGATCAGTCAATTATTTACGAAAATCTTCATGGCTGAAAAAATTTGTCTTATTTTCATTTTTGATTTTTTTAAAATTGTTTTTTGTCTTGCGAGGCACTCTTTCGAGGTTTTACGATCCTTTCTGCCTTTTTTCAGTTGTATTTCAATTTCTAATTGTTCTTGTTTTCATTTTATGAGATTTTTCAAGCATTAAAGTTTCGTTGATATAGAAAAAAAAATGATTGATCGCTTACTTTCATATCTATAGCTTCCCCGCAGATGTGAGGTCCCTTGATTGATCTTATAGAGCCATCGCCCACTCGAATATCCCAAATCTGAAACAAATTAAAAAAAAACAGAATAAAAAAATATTGATTAGCTCACTATGACAACCGAATCAGGAACGTAGATAACGTGTCGATAATATATTCAAAATATACCATTTCTAACACTGAAATTAATTTCCACTAGTTGTGAAACTAATTCTGTGTCTAGATGTGTTCTAGCTGCTTCTAGAAGCCATAAAGTTTACGAGACCTCATCGAAGAATTTATTTTTGATTGTATTTCTTATCGTGAATTTTTTTATAATAAATATAGATATTCACCCTGACGGTGTCGTCCCAGCCTCCGGTGATAATGAGCTCGGGATAAGATTGATGAAACTTCGCAGCGAAAATTCTCATCCTGTGATATTTGTTCACGTTTTCCGGCAATAAGTCACCCTCGCTCTTTTTGTAAGTCGTTATCAGCTGAAGTTTTTACGAAAAATGTCATCGATGCGGTCAACGTTAGACAAGCCTTGGAAAGCTGATTTTGAGGGGATGGTTTCAGTCTGCCTCGCCACAGTTTGACCCAGCACAGTTTGACTCGGCAGAGTTTGACCCAGCACAGTTTGACCTGGCACAGATTGACTCCGCAAGTTTGACAGAGACAGAGTGACTTTCTCGCTGTCACGTTCGCGAAGTCAAACTGCGCCGGGTTAAACTGTGCCGAGTCAAACTGAAACCATCCCATATTGAGGCTTTCGATTATCTATCTATAAAGTTATCATTATTTTCGCTTCAATTGCCCTATAATTAATAACACGGGAATCAATTATTATTGTAATCAAGTGTAAGCGTTACAATAAATTGTTCGTTAAAAATTACCTTACCCAATTCCGCGTCGTACAGTCTGACAGCCGCGTCCTTACCACCGGAAACTATGTATTCTCCGCTGCCACTCACGTCTATCGTATTTATCTCGTTCTTGGGTTCTTCAACGAAAGAAAAGAATTAACGAATTTATCGTTGATGATTTATTGTTACGAAACATTGCTACGGAAATTACCTTCGATGAAGCGTCCAAAATCGTTGGTATTTGTGGTACACGAGAAGATATTGCCGCAAGCGCTCGAGGCGTAAAAAATATCGGTACGAATGGGATTAAATCGGCAGCACATTACCGGAAACGAAGTTTCCGTTCCGCTTCTCAATGTCGTTCTGAGAGCTCCAGTTTCTCCGTTTCTCACCTGTTTCGAAAAATTATACCAATTAATTAATCAGTGATATAAAAATAATTGAATAAATAAATAAATAAATAAATAAATAAATAAATAAATAAATAAATAAATAAATAAATAAATAAATAAATAAATAAATAAATAAATAAATAAATAAATAAATAAATAAATAAATAAATAAATAAATAAATAAATAAATAAATAAATAAATAAATAAATAAATCGCACTTGAATGGCTCCAGAACCAAAGGTCGTCACGATAATCTCATCCTTGGGAGCAAATCGCGCGCAGTAGAGCCCATTGAAACTTTCGGAAAAACGAACTTCGTGAGTCAGACGAAATCGATTTCTCGCTGTCGCGACGTTCAATCGTGTTCTCTGCAACCACGTGTGTCGTCTCTGCATCTCCGCGTGCGTGACTCGTCGGTCGGTCAGAAAATCCGGCATCTTCGACGAAGCCGAAGCCATCTCTCCGTGCTTGTTTCGAGATCTTCCGCCGGCGACGGCCTGTACGAATTTTTCGATGCGAACAACTCGATAACTTCCATGTGGATTTATTTGTTCGTTGCGTTACCTTCGACCGTGACGGTGGCGTGTTTGAATCGACCTTCGGGGCTGGCGATGCGGATTTAAGGGGGAAAAAATTTTTCGACGTTTTGCGGAGAATCAATTCTTTGTATTGGAACAAAAATTATACCTAAATCGAAGCTTTTCAAGCTCAATATGTTGAAAATAAATTAATTTAATATTGTTAAAGAAGCTGCTGAATTTCTTTTGCTTTTATCTTTGAATAATTTTGTTAATACGATTTTTGACGATCGATATTGATGTTTTGATTAGTTATAATTATGTAGAAATTACGTTTAGATAATTGCTTTTTATAATAATTGCCGGATTATAATTGATTGGAAATGGGTGAGAGAACATTTTATTTCTAATATACCATTTTGTGAATCGGTAGATTCTGGTTTTACGGGACGTTGCCGATTGTGATGATGATGATGGCGATGATCATGTTTCTCCTTATCAGCCATAACAAGAATGTTGAGAGTCGATTCGATCGTCTGAAATCGTCGATAAGGTTATCCACCATACGTGATTGACAGAAATTAATCTTCGCTGAAGGTCAATCCGACTGCAACTGTCTTTTCTACTTAATCAAATGGGTTGGTCTTGAAGTTCAGAATCTCATTCGGCCGAAAACCATCTTCACGCGGTACACCGAGCTACGCCACTATATCTATATATACGTTTTCGGCTGAATGAGATTCGGGATTTCGAGACCTACCCAATCAAATTAATCACCTCACTGCAGAGCCATCCATGGATTTATTAATTGTCCGGTCAATAAAAAATTACTTTACGTAAAATTCCCTCCTAATAAATAAATAGAGAAATAAATAAATAAATAAATAAATAAATAAATAAATAAATAAATAAATAAATAAATAAATAAATAAATAAATAAATAAATAAATAAATAAATAAATAAATAAATAAATAAATAAATAAATAAATAAATAAATAAATGAATAAATAAATAAATAAATAAATAAATAAATAGAGAATTCAGTAAATAAATAAATAAATAAACAAATTTCAACCCTCCCGATGAATCACTTCATCAAAAAATGTATGTATCTCCCAATATATTCGCGGGCGATATTGGACCTGATGATAATTCACAGGTCCTACTCGTGGCCTTAACAATTTCCTTACTCGACGATTGCTTAAGAGAGAGTGACCCTTAGTCCTCCCTCTCGTCTCTTGCTCGTGGAAAATCATCGCCGAGAACTAGTCGAGCATCGCCGACGCGGATGTAAATCAGTTTAGTTGCTTCACGAGCTCGTGGCCACAAGAGCCCGTAACGCGGACGTTAATACACGTCCTTTTTTTTTTTTTGCGTCAGTCATGATGCGATTTCGTCGGATTTCCGCGAGATCAATGACGCTCGGACCTCTCATTTGGATGATAACGGGCCTCTGCGCCCTTACTATCTTCACTTGCGACGCCGCCGATGGCCAGAACAACCGACTTCCACCATTTCAACGTGAGTCGAAATTCCGATAAACACAAAACAGGAATTGTTATAATTTTTTTATTTCTTCAAATTGATTTTTTCAATTTTTTTTGACAATAAATTTTTGCAATTAAATCTATAATTCGTCGATACTAATTTCTACAATCGTAAAAATCAAAATAGCTGATTGATTCTTTTTTCATAAA
This sequence comes from Sussaba pulchella, assembly GCA_963971145.1. NCBI lineage: Eukaryota > Metazoa > Arthropoda > Insecta > Hymenoptera > Ichneumonidae > Sussaba > Sussaba pulchella. Next base: position 15,048,359 of record OZ020169.1, on the reverse strand, counting down.
GCTAGAATACTTTTATATTGCATTCAGCAAAAATGAAAGCAAGTTAATTTCAATGTATTCAAAAAGCATCAAAGAATTCGAAAAATTAGTTACACTAAAATAAAATTCGTGGCTTGAGTGTATGTGACATAAGTAAATGAAAAAAAAGTATATTTTATCACGCAATTTCGTAATTGCTCGACCGTCTTGACAAAATCATGAAAAACCAACCACTGTCAAGTCACCAAACATTACAATACCAATTGAATATATTTTTATTTCAATTTATTGTTACCAAAACATTTTCGAGCGTCAAATTCTTTTGTTTATTTTTTTTTCTTCTTATTTTCGGGCTTGAAAATTGTATACACGTGTGAGAAGAAGTCTCACGTCGCATTAGCTAAGATTTCCCCGGTCAAAATTGATTCGGCAAAGTACCGACGGGTTAACGTTTTACCGTTTATCCACTTAGTTCGGGTCCAGAACATCTACCGACCGTTCATTCTTCGTCTGTTGAACGTCAAGATCGTTCTATCGTTATCCACCGTCACAGGAACACTAGTGACTAGTTATTTATATAATTCTCGGTACTCTTGCACTGACATATTTGTGTCATATCTAGGTTGCTTCAATTTATTTGCACATTGTTTGTTCTTTTTTATTCATATACCATCAAAATATTTATTAATGGACATATTCGATTATGAAAATCTTTCTTCATGAACATATTTATCTATTCATACATTATATTATTAATTTTTTAAATTATTTTAGACACTCCAGCGTGGAACGCGACCTGGACCGATCGTCTCAAACGAGATCTGCTTTTTAAATATGACAAATTCGCCAGGCCGACTCCGCACTTCAACACCACAGTCGTTAAATACGATTTGTCCCTTTCGGAACTTACCATCTCGCTGGTAAAATTAATTGATTTCATTACAAATAAATTCTGTGAAAAATAATTAAAATATATTTCTAAATGTAAAAGTAAATAATCTTCCAGATTTTTAGGATGACATTTTCTATTTTTTTGAATCTTGAATCGTTTCGACAGCACGATACACTTTCAGGGTGCAAAAAAAGACGGTACACTGATCAGGTTAAAAATTGTTATTAATATATCGTCGTTTGTGCATGATTTCTGATTTCAGAACGATTTTAAGTCATCGATAATCGTCCAAACTTGGATGCACATGGTTCGTAAAAATCGCTGAAAGACAATTTTCATTCCGCATTCGTCGTCTCGTAGGCATCAATAGAAAACCGATTAATTTCGGGATTAAAAAATTTCAATGTTATTATGAAATGGACTTTGAGTTACATTATTCATTTTTTTCCCGGGATAGCGTAGATATGGACCGACGACAAGCTGAAATGGAACGCTTCGCGTTACGGCGGATTGCGTCACCTTCAAGTGGGCAATCACGAAATTTGGCAACCAGACATACTATTGTACAACAGGTGTGTCGTCGTACGACATTTTTTTTACAATTTATAAATGAATACAATCAAATTGAATTTTTTATCGAATAAATTTTCAATCGAGTATTTTTCTTAGCAACATTTTATTCTGACAAAATCGAACGAATGTTTTTCTTTCTTTTTTCAATTACATTTTTCTTTTTTTCATTTATACCAAGGAAAAACAACTAACTCAAATACTTAGTGAACCGATGAATAATGAACGATAACCGATTAATAAACAAAAAAATTAAATAATATAATAACTATTTTTCAAATCATATATTTTTAATTTTTATCCCAAAAATTTTGAAAACAATTTAATTTAATAAGTGCAATTTAGTTAAACAATTCATTTTTTTAAGTTCACTCTACGGACGAAAGATATTCGTTTGGATGTAAGAAAAATCGTCGTGTTTTTTTTTATCGCGACTTTTTTCAATTATTCGAATTTGTTGCACATTGATGAAAATTTTTTGGAAATACAGCGTGGCCGGATCGTCGGTGGAATATTACGGAGACACTCATTGCCTCATACAAGCGGACGGAAGCGTGCTGTGGAGCCCACCGACGCAATTTCAAGCCCTTTGCGATCTCGATTTTCGCTTGTGGCCCTTCGACACCCAAAACTGCGAGCTGAGGCTCGGTTCTTGGATGTTTCACGGCGACGAGATAGACCTGGAGTTCATGAGTCCCGATGACATCTTTGACGTGAGACCTTCATTCGAATTTCACACATAAAATTTAAAAACAAATTTAGAAAAAAACGAAGATAAAAGCTGTTACCGCAAAACTACTCGAAAAAATGTATTTACATGAAATTACAGCCAGCGGACCATCACCAATACACGGAGTGGCGTTTGATTGCGATGACGAAGAATCGCGAATTGACAATCATTGACGACTTAAACTTTATCAGTCTGATATACAAGCTCACCATAAAAAGACAATCGCCATTGTATTACGTGACTGTCGTCGCACCTGCTGCGAGTAAGCCACGAATTCAAGATGTTTATTCATTTATTTATTTAATTATTTATTTATTCATTTATATATTCAATTATTTATTTATTTATTTAGCTATTTCGTTATTTAGTTATTTATTAATTCATGTATTTATCTTTTGGCGGAAAGGTAAATTTACCTATTTGTACATTTGATCTTTATTTATTTTTTACAGCCATTGTATTTCTCGTTTTGGTCATTTTCTGGTTGCCACCGCAGTGCAGCGAGAAGATCACTTTGTGCAGCTGTACCGCACTCATAATTTCGATATTTCTCATACACTTCAGTCACAAAGTACCTCCGCTATTGACCAAGCCACCTCTTCTAAGTAAGAACGATCGAAAACACAATAATTCAAATTGATATCATTTTATTGATATCATTTCGGTTTTGGGTCATCGACCTACGTCTGTGTACCAAATTTCATCTTCGGTACATAACTAAGAGAATGAGATTAAAAAATCTATGAGATACTTGAAATGTGTCTAAAAAAGCAATTAATGCGACGTTAATTACAATGAGATACTGAAATGCTCGGCTCGATTTAATTAATTGCTTTTGCAACGATTAATTCGTTTTCAGTTTGCTTCTACAGTGGCTGCCTGTACATCGTGACGATATCGCTCATAATATCGGCATTCGTCATAAATTTGTCGCGACGTCCGTACTGCAAGCCTCTTCCGCGTGGGATCAAAAACTTTTTGATCGGTCGAGCAGGACGGTATTTGGTTCTCTTCGATCACATACAGTTGGTTCGTTCGACTTTCTTAGTCATCACAATCCCGCTCGATGATTAACCCTCATTCCACACACAGGATCATTTGACCCTGTCATTTTTTTGTAAACAAGCTTCAAAAAAAAATATCCTCGATTTTCTTTATGCCTGTACATAATTTCCATCGCATTTTTATCAATATCAATCGATCAAACAATGTTCAAAGTATATTTAAGAATTTTCCCAACCCGAACGCACGAGTCGATTCAAAATGGCGGACACTCAAAGCTTGTGCGCCCTAGCAGCTTCGAACACCGAAGAAAGTACCGAGAAACGTTCGAAAACCACTGACATGAGTGCTTTTTAGATATTAAATCCACCGAAATTCTGGTCGAAAGCACGGAAAATCCACCGAAAAAATGTTGTTCGGTGCTTTTCCGGTGCTTTTTGCCAAAATTCCAGTGTTTTTAATGTTATAAAAGCACTCGGGGCTTACAAGAGCGAAAAATCAGGATGGTTTCAGTATGCCTCTCTACATTCTGACTCGGCACAGTCTGCTTCGCCACAGTTTGACCCGACACAGTTTAACTCCACGAATTTGACAGATGACAGTCACTCTTTCTCTGTCAAACTCAGAGAGAGTGGCAAATGTAAAAGAGAAAGAGTGAATTTCGTCTGTCGAATTCGCGGAGTCAAACTGAGCCGGGTCAAACTGCGCCGGGTCAAACTGCGCCGAGTCAAACTGAAACCATGACGCTTTTTCGATGGCCGCCATTGTTCTTTCGGTGTTTTTTTCTTCGATCGAAAAAATAAGTGTGTGGTGTAAGGGTTGATACAACGAATCCAACAATTGCGCAATTAAAACAAAAAGATAATGTAAAGTGATGTAAAAAATGTCTCTGCTTCAACAGTTGGACTCGCGTGGGCCGATTGTCGAGCAGGAATTACAAGACAGTCATCAAAACGTTGAGAATAATTATCATCGATCGAATTCGTCGTCGTTGCGTGACTCGGATGGCGGCGACAGAGAAAAAATAATAACACCGACGATGAACACTGCTCAACTCGAATGGATCCTCGCTGCTACCGCAATCGATCGATTGGCCTTTTGTCTTTTCGCCGTAATATTTGCCATCATGGCTGTCGTCTGTCTATTGTAAAAATAATTCAAGATCGATTGAGCAGAAAATGGAGAACGACAATTTTTATTCTGAATAAAAATGTTAAACCCCCTGCCATTTATTTTTCAACGTTGTACGATAGAAGAAAAATAAATATTTAAAAAATGAAGTTGTAAATAATCGATCGAATGCTCTCACTATTTATTTTATTGTCCAAGGTCATACAAATGTCTTGTCGGGGAAGCGTCTTATATCATAAATCGTAAGAACTGAGTAAAAGTCTAAACGCGATCGAACAGCACGGAACGACGAGACATGCAAAAATCTTCGAGCGCGTATGTAACGAATATACATAAATGATAATTAAAAAAAAATGCTCCACGCTACAATGGAGATTGGGAAGCTTGTGAAATAACTTGACTTGATAAATGGAAAAATTATTTCTCGAAGACGAGAACGCTCGTCGTACGGTGCTGCGCTGTTGATTAAAAAAAAAAATAAAAAATACATCATCCGTAATTCATGGCAATCTCGTGGAGCACGACGTCACCGGATATTTTTAAAGTATCGACGATCGTCGGTTGCAATCGATGCCGAAATTCGCCGATCATCTTGTCGTCGAGAAATATTGCGTAGCCTTCGGATTCGCAGCTGATGCTGTAAATCACAAAAAATATATCGCAATGTATCGAAGAAGAATAAATTTGAATAAATTTGGATGGAAAAAAAACGAATTAAAATGAAATGAAAATAATTGTTTTGGGATAAAAGAAAAAGAAATTTTAATTGTGTTACAGCTAGAGAAAAAAATGGAATAAAAAGATTCTGTCGATTGGGAAATTTATTAATTTATCAAATGTGGCTTATAAAATGTTCAAATTAAAATAGAGAATTGCAATAAAATGGTAGAATAACACCGAAAATTTTTTAAATATATCAAATTGCGTCGTTATTTCTCTGGCTTTCGAAATAAAAATAAAAATCGAGTGGTAGAAAAGTTGATATTTTTTTGGAAGTGACGGAAAGAAAAAAATAAATAATTGCGATATAATTACGTTAGGAGAAAATCACGTCCAGGACCCCAAGATAAGTGACCTTCGTGTCGTTCCTCGTTGCTCCACGCGCCATTCGTCCAACAATTCATGACCACGCATGCCGGTCGATTGCCGTATAAGAATCTTGGATTAAGATGCAAAGCGATTTTCGGATGGGGATATATCGTCTCGCCATTTTGCAAATTCACGTAAAATCTGAAGAAAGTCAAAGTCAATCAGGAAAGGGGGATGAAGATTAATTATAACTTATCTACTATATTTATATATTTATTCCTTCGAAATTACGTACCAATTTTTCGAGTTTATAACCATTTTATTTTTTATTTAATAAATGATTGTATTATTTGTAATTATTCGCTAAAATACGATCTTTTTATCGAACTTTCGAAACCCGATAAATTTCAAATTCCGTGAACGATCAATAATTTACGAACGTCACCGGTGGAAATTTTTTTTTTTTTATCATAAATAAATTTGGTGGAAATTTTATCAATTCCCAATTAATACTGATTTACTCACGAATGAGGAAGCAACTTGAGTCTGCCTCTGATGGAAATTCGCACTCCGTAATTATACTCCTGAGCGATGTTGACGGTCACCGGTACTTTCTGTGACGAATTGTGAACGAAAAAAAAAAAAATTATAAAAAACAAAAACAAACAAATTTAGATTGGAGAAAAAATTGAGCGGCAGTTAATCTTTGTCACGAAGATGTACGTGAGATTCGACGATGGAAAAAAAGAAACCTACGAGATTTATCGTTTCGAGATCGTGGCGCAGGGGCTGGTCCTCGATGAGGCAGAGGTTTCTCGAGGATTTGCTAATTTCCGGATCCGGATAGGTCCACAAGCTCGTCAGACGAGTTCTCGCGTCCTCGACGGCGCCCACGAGTTGCAGCGCGGTTATCGTCTCCAGCGGTTGTCTGTAATGGAACTCGCAGAAATGTTCACCATTGACTGCTATCTGAAAATAAATAAATAAATAAATAAATGAATAAATAAATAAATAAATAAATAAATAAATAAATAAATAAATATATAAATAAATAAATAAATAAATAAATAAATAAATAAATAAATAAATAAATAAATAAATAAATAAATAAATAAATAAATAAATAAATAAATAAATAAATAAATAAATAAATAAATAAATAAATAAATAAATAAATAAATAAACTAAATAAATTTCTTAAAAATAGTTTCTCTCTCTTTTAAAAAAACGTCTGCATTTTAATTTACAGAATTGCGAACGATTCATTGATTTTTTTTCCACAGACCTGAAAATCGAAGGGTCCGCAAAAAATGATAACGTGGAAATATGCATTGCGTGGAAATATGTACGAGCTCGGGACTGCCGGCGAGCAAGTTTCCTCGGTCTCCCAGTGGCCGCGATATTTCGAATTTCTCACGACGTAACCTCGGTCCAAACGTGGATTAAAATGCAGAGCAATGTTTCCGGACAATTTGCACATCAGATTGATCGCGAATCTGCGTGTTACAGTGAAAAACGTGAGAATGATTTATCGGGACGATTATTTTATTTTCTTTTTTCAGAAGGAATAAAGATATTCTTGATTAGGAAAACATTATTATTAACGAAAAAAAGTACCCAGTAAGTTGGCCTGGAATGTAGCCGGTCACGATCACAGCTGACGTTGGTTTCAGTTGTATCGGAATTACCGGCGACGAAACATTCTGCAACAAGGAAATGGTTTTTCTTCTTTCCTTTTTCTTGTGACATTTTTTATGTGACAAAAAAAGTTTGGTCGAAGGTTCGAAGATTTATTTTTTTCATTTCGTACATAGATAGTCGTGAGAGTTGTTATGAAAATCCGATGCGTGAAAGGATTGATCAATGGAGTCTGGCCTTCGGGGTTCACGACGTCCTATCGCTCGTGAAAAACCTCTTGGACATCGAATCCCCATCTTTTCCAGAACATTTTTGGGCAATCAACGAATTTAATGGATTAAGCTTTATATTCTTTCCGGTTGAAAGTTTTTATTTTCCTTCTGCCCATTTTATTTCTGACAGATTCGTTTTATTCCTTTTATTTGGAGAATTGTGGGATGAAAGACATTGGAAAGTAGGGATAATTTTAATGACCGATAAACGTCTAATTATATTATCAGTTTTTATTTCTTTATCAATAAAAATGGAAAATAGTTGGAAGTAATTGTAGTATCAATGTTTATTGGATTATTAATTTATGTTTAACTATCTAAATGAGGATTACTGGAACTCACGAATCATCGAATCGCCTGGAGTGGGAAGAATTATTGTTTCGTCGTTTTTTTAAGCATTTATTTGAAGAAAAAAACGGTTATCGGTCTATTGGATACGCAATGACAGGAAATTTTGTGAATTTTGACTGTCGAAAAAGACAAAGATTGTCTTTTGTTTCGACCTTGACGACGAGCGACTTTAAATCACTCGTTGAGGTGATGTGCTATATATCGTCCGTCTCTCTCAAATTGTCACCAAAGCGAGGGACAGCTGAAACTACCCAAAGTGCTTTTCTCCGCCACCTCAAGTTTCTCAAATAAAATACGAGAACAATCGACTGCACAATTTTCCGTCGCAGTCAACCGTTCTCATTTCTCATCCGAGACATCAATCCCGCCCGAGAAAAGCGCTTTACAATCTTTCATTACCGACCGAGCGCGAGCACACAAACTTTTAAAAAAAAACAGATTGTTTCCATCTCTCGTTATCGATCGAGCGCGCAATAGCCAGAGATGCATCGCCTCCGAGGCTCAAACAGAGAGCAGCTGCATCGCAGCTGTGCATCTCACTTCACACTTTGCACCGAAGAAAGTCGACGACTCACGAAATCTCGCGAACCCAACGTCGAACGTTATCATCGTTGTCTTATCATCGTATTTATCACCGCGCGAATCATTCGCGACACACAACGAAACCGACTCATCCATCCCGTAGTCACCTTCATCTCGGGGCCCGAATAAACTGACCGAGACGCTTATTATCGTGTTTGTCGTGAGTAAGATACTATAAATATACATATATACACATGTATATATGTATATATTTAACAGTATCAAATCGCAGGCCGATTTTAATACCGTCACCGACCAGTGACTAAAATAACAACAAAGTAATCAAATGAAAATAAATTTAAACACTATAAAATTTAAACGTATAAAAATAAATAATAACAAAAATTAATAACTCACCAAAATTTCTGCTTTATCATCGAAGAGTGAAAATATTTTCAAAGCTTCGTTTCTCTTTCGAGCAACGGAATCCGTTTCAAATTCCGTTATCATTGTATTCATTTATCGTCGTTGTTCAAATGCGAAAACAACACCGAGATTGGTTAACGAAGCTCCACCCATGCTATCGCAGCGGTTGAGCGGATAACGATTCGACAACCGGCTTTGCTCCGTTATATGAACGCGTTCACGTGCCACGCAGCCACTTCGCTCGACTCCCGGTCGAGACTTCGACGAGAACGGAGTATAGAACTTGCAATCCCATTGTCGAGGCTCAAACGCCCATATATATAGCGTGTCCCGCCTTAGACGGACGTAACGTCTTAATGCGGCGATTAAAATATTAGACGAGGGGGGGGAAAAAAATTATAACGACGATTGATACAAATAACAATTTTATTTGTCAACGAAATAATGGTTTTTTTTTATTTTTATTTTTCTCTATGTTCTACTAGAAGGAAAACTTAGGATTATTGACAATTTAATAAGCTGCGATCAGAATCGTTGCTACGTGCGAGTGTTTATAGTTCGATTTAGTTTATAAATATATGTGAAGATTTTTTTGTTAGATTTATTTGATTTGGGCTCGATTTGCAGTTGTTTGTTTTTTCTTTCTTTTTGGTTTCGTTGTGGGAACGGTTGGGGAAAAATTTGGAGGGTTGTTGGTGGGATTTGTAATTTTTTTGTACTATTTTATGTAGTAGTTTGATATTTTTTCTTGAGGTTGAATTTATGACGTTTTCTTTTTTGTCATTTTACTCAGGAACTCACGTTTGATTGCATAAAATCGAGTTTATGTTTCTTGCTTCCTTACATAGTAGAAAAAAAAATAAAGGCGTAAGCAAGGCCCTGGGTTGGACATTTTCTGTCGTACATTCGTTGATTTTGAATATCAAAAGATTAAAGACGTTAAGTCGATTATTCAACGTCGCTAGATTTTTTTGAAAAAATTCTCAAACCTGCGAATGTTGAAAAAAAAAATTCCGAAACTCGGAAAATATTTTCGATATTTAATATTTCAACGAAATCTCATTTCCACTCGATAAAAAAATTAATTATCCAACGATCTAAACCGTCTCAAGCTTTTTAATCGTCGAATAAAAATCACGTATAGAAGCCAACATTTTTTTTTATCCACCATAAAATTCGATACAAATTCACAACACGAAGAATCTCTTCAAAATGTCACAAAATTTCGTTACAACATTCCACAATATCTCGCCCAGATGGATTGCACGAAAAAAAAAAATACGTTTCATCAAAATACGATCATTAAAAAAAAATACATGATTCATAATTTGCGATAAAAATAGAGATTCGATATTCAGCTCTTTAAATTCGCTCTGAGTCACAAATTAATATATTTCCAAAATATTTCTTCCTCCTTCGCGCGTCAAACGTCAACCGGATCGGCCTGCCTCCGATAACGGACGGATAAACGATCCATCGAACCAAAAAAAAAAAAAAACGAAAAGAGAAAAAGAAACAACACAAAAAAAAATACGTTTCATCGGTTAAGATGCGATCAAACGATCTATCGCCTCGCGATGGACCTTTGATTAATTCCATATTTCTCGTATCGATCGAACGATCAAACTTCAACCATCTTAAGAACATTATTCGACAAGATGCGAGTTCGTCGGACCGATTTCGAGCGAGCTTCGCCTTCCAAAGCTCGTCTCGTTGTCGAGAAACATTTTTAAAAAATGAAATGAAAAAAAAAGAAAAGGAAAAAAAAAACATTTCTACAAATTTATCGTTGCGATTCGAAGTGATTAAAACGTCGTATATAAATTCTCTAGGCTGTACACGGTTTAGCTTATTTTACATCCATAAACACGTGAACATTCGATGTTTTCGCCCAAAGCCTCGGAAGAATAGAAATATTTTTCCGGACTGGGAAAATCAACGAATGACAGAAAGAAAAATATTTTTCTAAGCAGTACTGTACGAAGATTTTTAAATATCTCGAGGTTCGTGGGGATCCGGAAGAGGCTGCCAGCTTGGCTCGACGTCCCAGATCTCACGAGCGTAATCCGCGATCGTTCGATCCGACGAAAATTTTCCGGACGAAGCGATATTGTGAATCGCCATTTCCACCCATTTGTTTTCGTCCTGCAATCAACAAAAAAAAAAATTATATGAGTGAATAAGTTATAATAGTTATCATTTTCTAATAATAATAATGATAATAATAAATTATTATTATCATCATTATTATTAATAATAAATTATTATCATCATTATTATTAATAATAAATTATTATTATCATAAAATTGTAACTAATATAATCATTAGTTTCTTATAATTTTAATTATACCAATATTATTATATTATTATTATTATGATATTAATATGATGAATAGAAAATAATTAATATTATATCATATGAATAATATTAATGAACAATATTATACTATTTAGGTTAAATATAATATTTAAAAAATTATTAAAAAATCGTTCGAAAATCGAATATAAGAGTTTTAGATTTTTATTCGCGAATTAAATAAACGTCGACCGACCTGATAAATTTCGCTCACGCGATCCTGCGTCTTTACGTAGCTCTCGTAATCAGCCAGAAGGAAGAATCTGTCCCACTTCATCAGTACGTCGGTGACGTCTCTGAATTCGTCCGGATTGTTGGGACTGAAGAATCCTCCCTGTATCTGATCTATGCACTGCTTCGCTTCCGGCAATTTGTTGTAATAGTCCCAAGCGTTGTAACCACGTTTTTTCAGTGCCTCGACCTCGTCGACGGTCATTCCGAAAATAAAGATATTTTCGTCGCCCATTTCTTCCGCCATTTCCACGTTAGCTCCGTCGAGAGTTCCGATGGTCAATGCACCGTTCAACTGCAAAATAAATTTTAAAAAACAATCAATAAAAACATGCAATCGTGAATGATGCACAAAAAAAATACGAAATTACACATCCGAGTGTTGCAGAAAAATAATTCTATCTTGCTTTGATTTTTTTAACTTCAAGGAATAATAATAATAATAATAATAATAATAATAATAATAATAATAATAATAATAATAATAATAATAATAATAATGATAATAATAATAATAATAATAATAATAATAATAATAATAATCAATTATAATTTTGATAATTATAAGATTATATATTATGAGATTAATAGAACTTTAATTGTTATATAATTATAATTATTAGATTATTGTAATTATAATAGTTATAATTTTCAAATAATAATAATGATAATAAATTATTATTATTATTACTATTATCATTATAAAATTATCACTATTATTATTATTACTATTATCATTAGAAAATCATCACTATTATAATTATTAGATTATTGTAATTATAAAAGTTATAATTTTCTAATAATGATAATGATAATAATAAATTATCATCACTATCATTATTATAAAATTATAACTATTATAATCATTAGTTTCTTATAATTTTAATTATACCAATATCATTCTATCATTATTGTTATAATTATTATTATTAATGATGATAATCATATTCTTAATATCAAAAACTCGATTGATCAGCTTTGAAAAAATATTTTTTCCCATAAATTGCTTCAAGGACGAACGTGTCTCACCATGAATTTCATGTTGCCAGTGCCGGACGCTTCGGTACCGGCCGTTGAGATTTGTTCGCTGAGATCGGCAGCGGGAATGATCTTCTCGGCCAGGGTGACCCTGTAATTCTCGAGATAGATGACTTTGAGTTTGTCACCGACGATCGGATCGTTGTTAACGACGTTGGCCACGCTGCAAATCAATTTAATGATCTTTTTGGCCAACAGATAACCCGGAGCCGCTTTACCGCCTATCATAACCGTTCGTGGAACGAAAGGCGCCGAAGGATTTCTCTTTATTCGATTGTAGAGGGTTATTATGTGCAGACAATTGAGCAACTGCCGTTTGTACTCGTGAATGCGTTTGACCTGAAAGAATAAGAGATCAAAAAAGATTTATTCCATGACTGATGAATTTATACATTTTTGATGATAAAAATTCGTTCGAAAATTTATTAAGATCATAAAATTATTCAATCTATATTTTATAAAAATTCGAAATATATATATATTTTTCAACACCATATTTTATCCAAATAATTGCGTAATTATTGTGCGAACCATCAATTTCGGTATTTTCCTTTTCGATTATATTTTATCGTATAATTTTTTCTAATCTATATCTATTTTACTATTAGATCTATAAAATAAATAGATTTGATCCATTTCTCATCTATATATCTAATAATCTGATGATAATAAAGATTATATTATAATATAGTAAATTTTTGTATCATATATCATGACGAAATAAAGCATTGATATTTATAATATTTGAAATAATTCTAGAATTTTTTTATCCCAACTTCTCACCTGAATGTCAAAGATCGACGCGGGATTGACTTTGACACCGTAATCGCTCTCGAGCAATTCAGCCAAACGGAGTTTGTTCTCCTGCTTCACTTTAACGATACTACGCTGGAACGAAGGATCCTTCGCCCACGCCTTAAGCTGTTGAAGTTGTTCCAGATGAACGGTCCAGTTGCTTCCGATTTTCTGCAACCCAAAAAAAAATTGGGTCAAGTTAATAAAATAACAAAAAAAAAAAAAAAACCGATAAAATATACAAAAAAATAAATAAATAAATAAATAAAAGATCCAACGCCTGGAAAAAATAATCAAAAACAAACAAACAAAAAAACATACCTCCTCGATAACGTCAGAAAGATTCGGATTGCAAAGCAACAACCATCTTCTCGGAGTAATGCCGTTAGTTTTGTTCTGGAATTTTTCCGGATTCATTTCGTAAAAATCGCGGAATCTGCGAGAAAAAAATACAAATATTAATTTTATAAATACGACCATGTAATTATCGTTAATTAGACCTATAATTTTTGTTAGTTCGAGAATTGAAATAAGGAGATTCGAAGTGTGAAAAATAAATGGCTTACACGCTGTCTTTGAGAATCTCGGAATGAATTCTGGCAACGCCGTTAATCGCGTGACTGCCAACGATGGACAAGTGGGCCATGTTGACCCTCTTGTCGCCGTCCTCCTCGATCATCGACATGCGTCTCAAACGATCGAGATCGCCCGGATATTTCGCTGCGACTTCTTGGAGATGAAGGAAATTAATGTGATAAATAATTTGCAAGTGTCTCGGCAAGATGCTCTCGAGCATGCTCGTGGGCCAACGTTCCAGAGCTTCCGGGAGAACAGTGTGATTGGTGTAAGCGCATGTTCTCTTGGTTATGTCCCATGCCTGGAAAAAGTACGAGCAAACGATTTTTTAAGCGGGTAATTGTAGGACAAAAATTATTATATTGGGTCGTGTGATAAATTCTCGTCGTTTGTTTATTTTATTTTTTAGATTGTTGAGGGTTATTTTATTTTTTTCCCGACATTTTGTGATTCGTTAGGTAAAATATATATATGTATATGCTCTCGCGAGACTTTTTGTTGCTCTGAAAAATTATCTGCGTCAGTTTTCCGAATTTATTAATTTTAATCAATATTCAGGCCTTTGAAATAAAAGTTACAGAAGGCAAAAAAAATTATTTTCGACATCTGTTTCGCTGATTATTTCTCTACTATGATTATTCAAAAGGTAATAGATCATTTAAAAATTTTCTATTACCCAAGAAAATGCGTAATTTATTTTCGCATTGAACTTTTCACTAAATTTTCTCGTCTCAAAAATATAAAAAGTGTCGAATAAATACGAACGGGCAGAAATAACACCCAAAATAATTAGACAAAATCAAATCAACACTTCCAAAAAGACACTAAAAATTATCTATCAATAAAAAACCAACTAAAACGAGTATAAAACCGAGTTAACGTAATAATAAATTTAAGAAAGTAAGAACGAAATTGTCCAAAAAAATTAATAAATAGAAAATTTGCAAACCTTGTCCCATGGTAGACCTTCGACATCGACGAGAATCCTCATGAGTTCGGGAATAGCGAGCGAGGGATGAGTATCGTTCAGCTGAATGGCGACTTTAGACGGGAAAGTATCGAAATCGGTTCTGTGATGATCTCGCGATCCAAACTTGCTTGATTTGAATCGTCTAATGATGTCCTGAAGAGTCGCGGCTACCATGAAGTATTCTTGCTTCAATCGCAGTTCTTTGCCCTCGAAGAAGTTGTCGTTGGGATAAAGAACTCTGCTTATGTTCTCGGCTAAGTTGCGATCGAACACAGCTTGGATGTAATCACCGTCGTTGACTGAAAAAATTACGAAATGGCATCGTGAAAGGGTTTTAACGAGCTTTTAATATCAAAAGTTACTTAAAATTGTTCATCTTTAGAGATTAAGGTGGTTCTTAATTCGATAATGTCGGAATTTCTTTGATATTGTTCTTCAAAAGTAATCGTGAATTTTTATTACGACTTTTAAAAAAACAACCAGTTTCTTGCTAATTACGTGATAAATATTAGATTCACAAAAATTTGACAAGAGACCTTTTTTGTAGAGCATTAAATTTCCTACAAAATTGTTCAATAAAATTTTTTTTATCATGTATAGTTTGGAAGTAATAAAAAATTTTCCCGACAAAAATCTAAATGCATGCATATTTCCATATAAAATTTTTTTTCTACTTGTGTTGATTAATTTTGAAGAACGATACCAAAGAAATTCCGACATCACCAGATTAATAACCACCCTGGTAGAGATAAATAATTTTCCATCGGTAATTATCGATCTAATCGTTTCAAACTCACAAAATTTGAGATCAAATTCGATCGGCGATTTTGCAGACCACAGCCTCAAAGTGTTGACGACGTTGTTCTTGTATCCGGGAATGGGATTGTCGTACGGCATGGCAAATACGACCTACAACCATAAACCCCATAATTGCGATAAACGCACAAAAATAAAATAACAAAAATCTTGCGAAAAAAAATAATTTAATAAATTAAATAAAATAAAATTTAATAAATAAAATGAAATAAAATTTAATAAATTAAATAAATGAACAAAACGCAATTAAAAAAAAAGAAGAAACATTGACCTGAGTGTTGACCCATTTCTTGCCCTCGGCTGTGTCGATAACGTGACCGTAAAAATTAACCGGAAGCATGAATTCGGGTCTCGCTTTTTCCCATGGATTTCCGTATCTGAGCCAATCGTCGGGTTCTTCGATTTGCTCCCCGTTCTTTATTTTTTGTGCGAATATTCCGTATTCGTAACGAATTCCGTAACCATAAGCGGCCAAACCTAACGTCGCCATGCTGTCGAGGAAACACGCGGCCAAACGGCCCAAACCACCGTTTCCCAAACCCGCGTCTTCCTCCAATTCTTCGAGCTCTTCGATGTCCAAACCCATCTGCCAATCGAGGAATTTATTGATCGTGGGAATTGGATTTATCGGTATTCGTTGATCGATGCAGCGATTTTTTTTTTTTTACCTGATACATGGCCTCGTCGCAGGCTCCTTGAATTCCGAGATTGATCATCGTGTTTTGGAGCGATCTGCCCATGTAATACTCCAAGGAGAGATAGTAGACTCTCTGGAGAAAAAAATGGACCATATCGGAAAAACCAACCAAATAAACTTCTTTTTTTTTCAATAATTTCGCAGTCTATTGTTTAATATTGTGGCAATTGTTTGATTGTTAATTTAATTTAATTTATTTTTTATCTATATTTATATTTCATTATAGATTCTTGTTATTCGTTAACGATCTTCTATCTATATATCTATTCCTCCCTTCCTTATTTCCTTTCTTCTATCTATTTTTCCATCTTCTATCTTCTATTTTCCTGTTATTAATTTTTTAATGATATATTTATTATAATTATATATATTAATATATATAATGTATAATTATATAATTATATATATTAATATATATAATGTATAATTATATAATTATATATATTAATATAATTATATTAATAATAATTATAATTATATATATTAATATATATGATTAATATTAATATATTAATAATATTATGTTACATATTTGATACATTCATATTATTTATTTATTTAATAATTCCCATATATTTCCTTCAAAATTACAATAATCAACGAATTTAATCATCGATGAAAATAAATAATCCATTCTCCTCTCACTTTCCATAATTCCCTTTCTCATTTCTCTTCATCACCTAAAATCGTCGAAATTTTTTCCTTTTGCAAGCCGCAAGGAGTTGAAAAAAAATGTCCCGACCGTTAGGCCGGAAATAACGCGCTTCAAAACAGGCGACAAGCGATGAAATATTAGTAATAATAGAACAACGGGTTAGAAAAATATCTATAGAATCGTAGCCGTCGTTGTGACTCGCAACTATATATAGTCACAGTTCGTCTCGATGATTGCGAAAAGCTCCGTCGATCTTTCAAGGATTCGAACTGACGAACCAAGCTCTCATTTTGTTTTTTAGAATTTTTTTTTTTTTTTCATGCTCTCGGAGCATAAAATGCAGCTCCGAAAAAAAATGTTCTGCCCGTTGTTATATAAATAAACCGTTGTCTACGATGTTTTGTTCGAACGCGGGTTATCGGTCGAGGAAAAAAAAAGCATCTTGAATTTTTTTTATTTTTCGTTTTTTGTGCGTCAACTCACACGCGCCCGGCATGTGGAAATCGTTTGGTATATACCGACGTCCTCCCCCGCCAGCCTCCTCGACGCTGTCAATCTTCCGTATGTAAATCTTCGACGAAGCCAGGAAAACGAGTTTACGAAATACATAACGCGGGGACGAATTTTTGAGTTCCGCGATTTCGCGCCAAGATTTCAAAATCTTTGGCAAACCAACGCGGGTGATTAACTCGTTTTCTCGCGGTTGATGTGAAAGTGCGATTATTTATTTATAGTAAACAAACGAACCACGCGGAGCTGCGGAATTTTTTTCGTTCCGCAATCGTGAAATTTAGAAATTTTGGTACTTCAGAATTTTTTATGTTTAATTTCTATTACTTGACGTTTGAGAATTTTATTTTATTTTTATTTTTCCATGGCAAAATTTGTCGGTTTTGGATTGTATTCAAGAATTCTGAATTTTGAAAATTTAATGATTCTAGTGAACCAAAATTAAAAATTTTAAATTAAATAAATAAATAAAAATTTTTAATTTTATATTGTTCGATTATTATTCGTAGGACGAAAAAAAGATTCTGAGTTTTGGAATGTTCGTATTTAAAGATTTTCGATCATTAAATCTCGAGGGTAGAATTTCTTCGAGACTTCAAGACTTTAAAAATGTTAGAACACTGGAATTGAAGAATTTTTAAATACCAAGATTCTCGAAAATAAAAAGTTCTAGAGAATATTGGAGACTACGATTTTTTACTTTCACGCTTCGACGATTTTGCAATTCAAGAATTTAAAAAACCCAGCATTTTTTAAGTTCAATATTATCTATTTCGCCATGTTTTCCGAGTCCCGTAGAGACCTCGAAGCGGATAAAACTGGTGCGACCATAAGTCGCAAATAAAACTCGTAGGATCTATTGATTAAATCCGGGCTACAGAGAATTAACAAGACGAAAAAGATACTCAGAAAAAAGAGATCGAGATAGAGAGAGAGAGAGAGAGAGAGAGAGAGAGAGAGAGAGAGAGAGAGAGAGAAAAAGATTGTGAACAATACGAGTAATTTGACCGCGAGGGGGCCGAGGGGCGATCGGCGCTCGAAATACTCGTATCTTCAAAGCGAGTTTGCACAGCGGACAATGCATCGCACAGAGACGGTTGGCCGATATATTAGTCGAATTACAACGTCGTCAGAACACATTGAAAGTGAAGACGCTTCGTGTTATATCACAACGGCGACGACGAGGAGCGAAGGGGAGCGTAGAAGGCGAACAGTTTAGATGCGGAGCATTAAATTCGTCTTGAAATAGAAAGAGTGGTTGCGCCGCGTGAAGCTTGCTCGTTGTACGTACAGTTGGCTTGTTAGTACAGCCAGCGAATGTTGCAGCAGAACTCACTGAGGGTACGACAAACAAGAATCGCTAAATAAGATTCTAATGATATTTTTCTTGATTTTTTTTTATTCGTATTAATTCCACGGCTTGTTTTGACTCGATAGACGTCCGACAGTCGATAGGCCGCATTAGTGAGCGATAAGAAAATTAACTGGAGCAACTGCGTTATCTACGGGCTTGATAGTGTCACGAAAATACCGAAATTCAGACGTACTAGCCCAGACAACGTTTTTCAATAGTTATCGCGACAGTAACTTATCGAATTTATCAAAATTTCAATAATTTGTCCAATAATAATAATAATTATTATTATAATTAATAATAATAATAATATTAATAATAATCACAATGATAATGAAAATAATAATAATGATAATAATAATGAAAATAATAATAATAATAATAATAATAATAATAATAATAATAATAATAATAATAATAATAATAATAATAATAATAATAATAATAATAATAATAATAATAATAATAATAATAATAATAATAATGATAATGAAAATAATAATAATTATAATGAAAATAATAATAATAATAATAATAATAATAATAATAATAATAATAATAATAATAATAATAATAATAATAATAATAATAATAATAATAATAATAATAATAATAATAATAATAATAATATTAATAATATTGGTAGAAAAAAATTGAAATCTTTATTCAATAAAATTGTAAATCGTTGTAAATAAATTCGACTTATATCCTTGACAAGTTGCCAAATTCATACAAATTTTTATGATCCGATAAATCACCATCGCCGGCGTGTGGTTCTGGCGAGATAATTTATCACGACCGATGACGGAGTTAAGGGTGAGAACATCGATTACCACCGGTTAAGGGCGTGCGTCGTGGCCTAGAATTAGGCACAGGTGCGACAGGGATAAACTGCGTAATGGATTTTTTTTTCATTTCTTTGAGAGCTCGAGAACGATTGAACGAGTCGAAAAGCTTCAGTCACTTCTTGCCACGATTCTGCGTGGGCTGAAGTCAAATCCGAGCCAACACTCCGCTCACAAACACTCTAATTTATCTTGAGTCTCTATCTCTCTCACTCTCTCTCTTTTGAGCCCGAAGCGCGCGCGTTCCATCGTCCCGGCACGTTTCCCATTGTCTCGACCGGCAAAAGCACGTGGAAATTAATCCAGCGTTGCCGCGAATTAAAAACAACATTCGAGCCAACGGCGCGCGAGCCGCAAACCCAATCAACAACGGCGAGAATCGTCGAAACAAATTGGTACAAACGTGAGTAATTTTATCTCGACCGCGAAAGTCGCGTATCGCAAATTGATACGCGTCTTTGAGACATCGAGGACAAGGTCATAACGCCCTTACGACAGTGTCAAATGTTCCGCCAGACGACAACGTTCTCGCACGCGCGTACGAAGCGCAACAGGGAATTTAAGGGGAGGGAAGGGGATCCGAATTGACAGCAATAGAACGCTCAGGATAATTTTCTACCCATCATTTTTTTAACGTATATCTTTTTTTATTTTTCTTTATTTATTTCACTCGCAAACAACTGACCTTGGGATCCTTTTCGTAGTAATGCTGCTGCGTGCGAATCCATCTCGACACGAGATTGTCCTTAACGCTGTGCGCAAGCGCGAAATAATAATCTCGGCTAGTCGCAACATTACGATCCTTCACGAGGGTGTAATGTAGATGACGGTTGAAAGTTTTTTTGAAATTAGATACGTTCTCGACGTCAACGATGCCCCTTACGGAGATCTGCTTTCTCTTCTCGTGATCAACGTCGCTCGACGACATTATTTCAAACGTTATTCAAAAATATCTTATTCGTATTTATTTATTATTATATTGTTATATGAATGATTTATAAAACTTTTCTTCAGCGATTTATCCCCGCCTGGAAGTTTGGGGAGGGGGGTGTTTCTCTTTCGTTTATATATTATTTGGAACCGGGTTGGGCGTTACACGATGCGATTACGGGTTGCAAACGTTGACGACTCTCGGAGTGCGAAAGTGCGACTACCGAGAACGTGCGGTGCGACGAAACGCTGTACCATGCAGCTGAGCAAGAGCAGCAGCACCGAGGAAGGCCCGAATTACCCAGCGGTGGATGAAACATCGGTCACCTTGAGGAAAGGTCGCGCATGCGCGGAAATGAAACGTTCGTCGCGTTGTTCTCTTCGTGTCGAGGATGTAACGACGATGAAACGCATTGGTTCGTCTCGAAACGTCGGAACGTCGTCGCCATCGATCGGAGAAACGACCACGAGGCTTTGAGAGTTGCGTGCGTGTCCATTTTGTTTTTATCGAAGGCGTTTTGATGAATAGGTGCGCGGTTCGACTACTTGCTCGTTTTTTTCCGTGGGGTCTTCGGTCAAGGCCGATTCGAAGAGACGATAGAAGGTTTCTTCTCTTCGGCTTGTGGGTCGGGATTGTGTGAGCGGAAAGGTTTTGGTTCGGATTCTGATGTAGAGACGGCTCTGATGTAGAGTTGATTCGGCGACGTATACGTATGGGGCGAATTGACTCGTTTAGCCCGACTGAAACCCTTCTAACCCTCCGATGGGGTCGTTGGTTTTTTTTGTGGTATCTTTTGGATCCTGAAGATATCACTGATTTTTTTTTAGATTTTTTGGACCCCTTCGACCTTCGATCTTCCCGCATCCCCTTTCTTTTTTCTGAGAGGTTATTGCTATTTCGCCGATTTTTCATTGGATGGAATTTTTTCCCCAGATACTTTGTCGAAATTGGAGTTTTTTCTCTGATAAAATTGATATGGCGCTCGTCTGGTGGAGACCACGGGTGGTTCTCAGCGTCTCTTTTTTTAGTTGAAGCCGATTGGTAGAAATTATCTATATCTCGATGATTTCGACGAATCAGCTTCAGCCGGAAAAAGTGAGGTTCAGAACCACCCATGGCTTTCTTGGCATGACATCTTTCTATCTCCATTACGATTTTTCTCGCAGAGGAAGAGAAGCATCAGCTGTTTCGAAGCTGTACCACGTGTTCTCCCCACTCAAGACACAACCGAAAACCCGTTACGGTTACAGCGCTTCTATCGGTGACTCTCGAATTCACCTTCTCGACGGATTTTGTCAACAGATTCCGAAACCATAGTTCTATATCTTGTTATCCATCTACGGGATCTACGGTCCGTTTTATACAGGATTGATGAACTCGGTCGTGGCAAATGTGCCGGAGATGAGAACGAAGTCTGGAACTGCAATGATTGTTTTCAGAAAGAATTATTTTCATAAGAACTGATTAAATAAGTAACTAACTAACTAATTAATTAACTAACTAAATAACTCTCTATAAGAAGAGAAGTTCAGAAATATCCATAATCATCTCTATCTTTCCGTTGCGATTAAACTTTTTCCCGCAGCATCATCGGTCCATAATGTATTAATATGATAAACCACAGATCAAGGTACAACGAAGATGAGACGAAAATTATTTAGCAATAGTTTACCGAAACTGTGATTCATTCCCATCGATCCATTGTTCGTATCTCATTTTTTAAATTTTTTAATTGACGGTAATAATCCGAGCTCCGGAATGAGGATAATTGCTTTTTCGAAAAGAGTCGGCAACGCGGTAATTAAATTGAGCTTGCAGACATGATCTTTGACCTCCTACTTCTAAATATACCATGTTGTCGACAATGATAGCTGAGAATTTATTGTCTAATTTAATCTGTACCGAAGTACGGTGGTGTATCGAAGGCCACGCACGTGATGCGAGTAATCTTCGTACTATTCTGTAATTACAGAAGAAATCTTTGTCCCTTGTCCGATTTTAAAATAGTAAGAGAATATATTTTAATTCTGGAACATAAATGAAATTTATGCTTTTTTTTCGATTCTGTAATTTTTTAAATGGCTCAAGTCTTTTTTAAGACGATTAGTGTATCTTGGGGTCGATTTGACCCAGGCCTAAAATTCTCCGTTCTCATTTTTATTTTTACTCAATTTTGTTCTCATTTTTGTTTCACTCAATTTTTTTTTATCGAGCCACAAAGGTCGGAAATTAAGGTTGAAAAATGAATGTAAAGTTCAATCGACCGCCATTTCGTGAAAACAATTTTTTTTTCGAAAAATCCTACGTTGCGAACGGCATCGTACATTACATTTTGAGAATCTTTTTGAAATTTTCTGTTTCGGATGAGGGAAATGCGTGCAATCTTGGGGACCGCAGATCGTGCGAGCGAGTGCCATTTTTTACGCCAGCCACGACAGCAGCGCTCCCGATCGATAGATATTTGTAAAAAAATTTCTCAGCATACCTCAACGTGTATACTTTCGAATAAAACAAACCTGAATAAAATCGAACGAACGGTTTTCGAGATAATAATTCCCAAAGTTCACCTATTTTTTTTTTCCGCTGTCCACTCGGACAGTTTTTTTTTTAAATAACGATTCAACGATTCAAAAATCTACCAGAGGAAATCTACGGAAGCTGTGCAATCCTGTTGTTCCGCTTCGCATTCGTCACACGAAAGTCAATGAATAATCTACGAGCTTCCGGTCTGCGAAGCTCGATTTCCTCCAATAAAGAGAAAAAAAAAACAAAAACCAACGGAACTAGGAAAACACAAAAAAAATAAATAAAACATCAATCAATCTACCAACTTCAAAATCTTATTAATATCATTTTATTTATAAATTAATCGTGCGGATGCAGATGCAATAATGAAAACGTCAAGAAGCGGTACGCGTAGTATTACAATTCACATTCTCAACACGTTTGTTTGTTTGTTTGTTTGTTTTTTTTTTCGTTTTTCTCTTCGCCCATCATCTCGATAAAAACACGTGGTTCGATAATAATTATAGATAGATATCGTGATATAATATAAAGTTGCATCTTCATCGAAATAGCCTTTCTAACGTGTTTCAGCGTCACGTTCGTTTTACCAGCAATTAATACCATTTGTTCTTCTTTCTCGGTATTTTTCTTTCGTTTTTTTTTTTTGTTCTTCTCTTTATTTTTTTTCGTAATTCAAACGTTCGTACAATATATTACGTGTATAATTACACTAATAGAATTAGTAGAGATGATATTTTGCAAATCTCAACATGATCAAGTATCGCGGATACAATATATTCATTTGATATATTCAATCCAAATTTTTTTTTCTCCTCTTATTTTTTACTCCCACTCAATCATTTAATTCTTTCATCGATCGCGTAAACGAAAAAAAAAAAAAATAAATTCAAATAAAATCGAATAAAATAAAATACGCGGAATTATCACCGCTGGGTTGTTCATCTATCTCTGTGTGTGTTTTTTTTAATCCACTTATACGCGTTATCTTAAAAACTAAAGATAAAAAAGAAATAATATCGTCAAGCGCATTAGATGATTTTTTTTGTTTGTTTGTTTGTTTTTTTTTCTTTTTGTTTAAACTAAGTTCTCTTACGGCTCAACACAGCACATAGTGTATTACAACTCTTCGTCGACCCGACTATATTATTCTCTTCGTCTTTTTTAACATCCTCATCCTATTTTTTTATTTTTTTTTTTCATTTTAATTCGACACCGTCTATATCGTCGCGTTTTTTTTTATTTATCTTTTTTTTTTTTACGTGCACACACTCACAACGATAACGAAAGCTTATCTCCGCTGCATAGAAAAAAACGTGAAATCCTCGTCTCAAGATTTTTCATACGACATACATAATTGCTCGATGGCTCGAATGGTCGTCGTGTGACAATGCGGCGAGTGATTAATTATCGTTAATACTTTAAGAAGGATTTTCGAGTTTCTCGTAATTTTTTTCTTGCCCCGCATTTTGCTTTGCTTCGTTTTTTGTTTTTTAGTTCGAAGGACGGGTCGACGAAGATAGCGGAGGAGCGGAAAGTCGGTAGGGCGAGCAAGGGTTGGGGGTTTTTTTTTTTTTTTTTTCGTGGTAACGTTGGGGAGCCTTTCGCTGTTTTCGTTTTTTCGTTTTTTCTTATATTTTTTCGTGTTTTTTTTTCGCTTATCAACGAGAAAAAAATGGCAATCCCCCAGAAACGAGTGTTCCCATTGCACTGTAATTAATTATTACACCATTGTTTATCGTATCGTAAATACCGAACAATTAATTAATCGCTAAAAATTACTTTTCTTTTATTTCTTACGAGAGCTATTTTTTTTTTTCATTTATATTCAGAATGATGCTGAATCCGGACTCCATTTATTATTTTTCTTCTTCGATCTTCTTCCCAACGATCTTAGCTTCTTACGTTCGCGTGTTAGCGTGTTCGTGTGTGTGTGTTTCTCGCCCAATCCCAAGTTTTTGTCCGTTGATCGTGAAATTTTCACGTTTGAATCTCGAAATAATCGAGAAACGGATTTTACGCAATTTTTTTTTTTTTTTTTTTTCGTTCGTTTGTTTTGGATTCACTTTTTCCGTCGTTATTCGTGCAATGAGAGCTTCTCGCGGCTCTCGAATCATCCTCTTTTATTTTTTTTCTCATTCGCTCGCATCAAATAAAAATCTCCGACAACTTTCTTGCACTCGGAATTATCGCTGCGCGTTAATTTCCATGAATTTTTTTTTTTTGTTGTTTTTTTTTCTCGTTCTTCTTTACTCCTCCTTCGCGGGCTCGGACTTCTTGCCGAGGGGAATGGCTGCCTTTACTCTG
Organism: Sussaba pulchella; assembly: GCA_963971145.1. Lineage (NCBI taxonomy): Eukaryota > Metazoa > Arthropoda > Insecta > Hymenoptera > Ichneumonidae > Sussaba > Sussaba pulchella. Next base: position 15,023,212 of record OZ020169.1, on the reverse strand, counting down.
TTACAGACGGAAATAAATGAATTAATAAATGGTTAACGATTTTTTTTTATTTTTTAGGTTGTGTAATAAATTTACGTCGTTTTTGTGTTTTTTTTTTCCCGCGATTTTGTGATTTGTTGGAGGAAGTATTTATGTGCATTCACAAGTTCTTTTCTTGGTCTCCGAATGTACGTGCTTTGATTTTTCGAATTAATCGATTTTAATCAATTTTTAGGATTTTTAAATGGAAATTCTGCGAGGCAAATAAATTTATTTTCTTTATTTCGAGACATTTGCTTTCTTTCGCGCTTTCGTCGTGGTCGAAAAGCTGTGGAAATAGCTCGCAAGATTTGTAACGTGTATTAAGTAGATGCTACAGATCCGAGAAACCCTCGAGATTGGTTTGCCAAGTTTAAATTAAAAATTAATTTTTTTGCCTCCTCAAACTTTCGTTTCGAAAGCCTGAAAAATTGATTAAAATCGATCAATTCAAAAAAATTGAAGCAGATAAATTTTTTAGAGCAAGAAAAGGACTTGGAAATGCCGGTATATTACTTCACTACTTTACCTAACGATGCACAAAATTGTGGGGGAAAAATGAAAGGCAAAAAACGCGGGAATTAATCACACTTTATATTTATATTTTGTGGAAACGAAGGAGACAACTTACTTAGCTGTGATCTCGTTGACTTTTCCGTGAACCAGTGCTACGTTTTGATCGATTTGCGCCTTGTTCGTCTCGTAAACCTTAGGGAGCGTGAAAAGCGCGACCACTCCTGTGAAGATAAGATATTTTTGTTTAATAATCATACGATTATTTTTAATTCAATTCCGTTGTCCAATTAATTTCGCGGTATTCATTTGATATCTTGTGCAAATTATTTTTGAATTTTTGTATCGTTGTCGGCTATTAATGATCTTCAATTAAATCACCGGCAAATATTTGATTATCTCTGAAATTTTTTAATATTGTCGATGATTTATGAATTATTTTTGAACATTTAATGATCTTCGAGTATTTTATGGATCTAAATATCAAAATATAATATTTGAGTATCTTCTAATATTTGGTTATTTTCAAATACGACCTGATTATTTTCAAATATTTATAAAAAGCCGAATATTACATAAATTATTTTAAAATATTTAATTTTTGTTGAATGATTAATTCTAGTCGAATATCTAATTTCTATTTTGACTCGATTCATTGCCTTTCCTTTAAGAGTCGAAGCGATACACCGTCGTCGTTAAGTAGATTTACCGCGAATTACGTGTGTAAATTGTCAAATATTCCGGAGTACTTCACGCCTCAACGGGGCACGGAATTCGGTGAAATTTGATGAATCTAGGCAGAATCCATCAAGGACCAACCTATATCTCATGTTTTTCCCAAAAAAAAATTTCAGATAAAGATTTTTTTTATCGTAAAGAATTCCGGGAAATTTTTCTTGCGATTTTGAGAAAAACATGAGATATAGATTTGATCCTTGATCGATTCTACATAGATCCACCAAATTTCATCGAATTCCGTTAAGGCGTAAAATACCGCAGAATATTTGCCAATTTACACACGTAATTAGCGGTAAATCTACTCACCGACGGCGATGTAACACTCGACCTTAATTCCCGACCGATAATTAAGAAAAAAAAATAAAGAACAATTACATCGTAAAATAAATAATAAAATAAACGAGAACATCGTGAAATAAATAATAAAACAAACAAGAACATCGTAAAATAAATAATAAAATAAACGAGAACATCGTAAAATGAATAATAAAATAATCAAGAACATCGTAAAATGCATTGACACGTGGCAAATTAAATTTCAAATCTCACCAATGATTATGAGGGTCATGCCGTTGAACCATGAGCCCAAGTAAGTGAAGCACCACAGTACGACGCCGAACTTGAGCGAATCGATAATGTCTTCGACGAGGAAGAGCCGGCGTAATTCAGCAACCGCCGCGTTAGCGTGCGCTACGGCAACGTCAGCTACTTCGTGCACCTTCTCCGACGGCAGCGTCAAATCTACGTCGAGAATGTCTCTAAAAATACAACGAAAATTTAAAATTAACAATTTTAAAATTTAAAATTAACGATTAAAAATTAAAAAATTACCAAGTTAAAATTGAACATTTAGAGACACTGACGTTAAAAATTAGGATTTAAATTGTTTCTCGTCGATGATTTTTTTTTTTTTTTTTTTTTTTTTTTTTTTTTTTTTGTAATGAATTATGGTGTACAGCGAATACGTACTTGAATGGATGACCGTCTGAAGTCTTTTGGATAGCTTGCATAACAGTTTTGTAGATGCGGAAGCCCACGGTCGCGGTTAGTGTGAGAAGCGATAGATACGCGAAGACGCTGATCAGACTGAAGTAGGCCAGCGACAGAAGCACTCCGAGTACCGCACCGAACACGACTCCGGTCTTTTCAGGTTGACGCCAGTAGATCAGAGCGGCCACTGAAATTTTTTTGTTTAATTTCGATTAAAACGTTTTTCAAATTTTATTATTCAAGCGAGTAACGATGGCTTTAAATCGAGAGAAAATGGGAGCTCAAAATGGCTTTAAAATAGTACACAGATTCATACAATTTTTGCGAATGTATCTTAATTATATTAAAAAAATGCGGTAATAATATTGGACATTAATTTCCTGGTGGCTACATTTTTTTTTTGCCTAATTTTTTGAAATTTTGAATACTGATTTCTGTCGGGAAATTATTTCGGCATGAATGGAAATTAATTGAATTCTTTGGAACGAAAATTATTTGGACAAAAAGTTCTTTAAAATAATAAATTATTTGGCATAGTATTTTTTAATTCGAAGTTTATAGAATTTCGAAAAGTGATGGAATATTTATTTACGCGTAATTTCTTAGTATCTCATCGATGATTAATTAAAATTAATTGAATTATCGATCATCGATGATTCCCCGTTAACAAGACGCGTCATCGTTAAATCCCCGTTACGTCGAGCCTAGCAACAGAACCGAACGACCAACGGTCCTTCCACACACTTCCTAATTAAGTCGTTCGAATTTGCCAAAATCGTCTCCGAGCTGTGATAAAAACGTGACGCGACATTTGTATTCCGCGTAAGCCTATAACGCGTTTGCACGTACGCGATTTGCAGCTACGCGAACGAAGATTGACTTAACGCCATCTACGTCCACCTACGTACGCTTAACAATGATATTCACGTGCAATATAAATTTCTATAAAGAGAAATTATTATCACAAAATAGAGAAAAAGAATCGCAAAATAAAACAAATTATTTATGCAAAATAGAGAAATCAATCTAAAAAAAACCAAATTATTTTCGCAAAGTAGAATAAAAGTTTTTGAACAAAGTTCACGGAATGCTGAAGATTAGGGAAATTTTTTAAAAATTGCGATAGTGGACGGAAATTTAACTCTCTCGTTCGAGTGCTTCGGCGTCGTTTGTGCTTTCGCCAAAGATTTTCCACGACGCGTAAGCGCGTAGGATTCTCTTCGATGCGTGTCGAAAATCTCGTCACACTGGGAGACATCGATACAGCGTTAAATGCACCGTAACGACCAGTAGAATCGAATTACCCATATGTTCATACAGAACCACGTCCTACGGATATTAAATTACCGTACGGAATGCCGGAAAAAGATTTTTAAATTACTCCCCTCCCTCGATCTCTATAATTATTATTATTCTTAGTACTATTCAATAAAAATAATATAATTGTAATAATAATAATAATGATTATTATTATTATTATTATTATATTTCCGTGTAATAATAATAATAATTATTATTATTACTCTCCTCCCTCGCTCTCTAAAATTATTATTATTCTTAGTACTATTCAATAATGATAATAATAATTAATAATAATAATAATGATTATATTATCATTATTATTATTATTATATAATTATAATTATATTAATATAATAATTAATAATAATAATAATGATTATATTATTATTATTATTATTATTATAATTATAATATAATCATCATATTATATTATAATAATAATTCATATTATAATAATTATTATTATTATCACTTCTCTTTCATCTTTACATGGAATCTTTCCTCATTTCCGTTATCTCTACGGTTTTGCAATGGTTCCAACGTTTTTAATTATCAATTTGAATTCATTTTTCGATCGGCTGTCGTTTCGGCTCGACTTTCGTCGGTCGCGAGAGAGCGAGAGGAAGAGAAAGGGCGACGGGGAAGAAGGAGAAAGCGGTTTATCGATGATTACGAAATGACGAAATGAATTTTTAAAGAATGGAAAAAAAATCGAGTGGGCGAGAAATGGTAGCAACGGATAACAACGTTGGTTCGACGATGCTCACGAAGACACGAATGACGGTCGAGCACTTGTGGAGCATCTCGTACAACGTAGTTATGGCGCCGGCAAGGATGCCGGTTGGCCTTGACGAATACTTTTTCATCGGCGAGTCTTTCGCTGCTCAATCGTCGATTCATAAAACAAATTTGCGCGAATTCCAATATTTTTCTATTTTTTTTTTTCCCCCATTCGTTTCGTTGTGTTTCAATGGATACTACAGGCTCGAAGGACTATTTTTTTTGATTCTCTGATGTGTCAAATATTTTATTTTTTCGTCGCAAATGATAAAATAATAATTATCCCAATGGGAATTTAATTGCGATGGAGATATTGGATATTGGTTGAGTATTTGTTTTTGTAGGTGTCGTCATCGGGCACTTGGGTGGTGACATGGCCCATGAGCTATTTTTAGTGTGCGAGAGAGGGGGGAGGTGTATTATCACGTTGAGATAAATTAAAATACTGCGGAATAAATATCGCGGTGAAAAAAAGAGAAATCTGTGTGTCTAAAAAATTGTATAATCCTCATTTATTACGTTAAACAAAGATGATCCACGAATAATAATTGGCAGCGTTGGAAGCGTGAATATTTTTTTTCTAAGTACATTTCGGTGCTGAATCGTGTTTGCTCTATCTTTCGAAATTAAATTGAAAAATAAATCATGCGAAAAATGTATAAAAATATTATATTATGTTTCCGTTCTTTGATCAACGATGGAGAGCATGAATATATTTTTTGAAGCACGAATCGACACCGAATTTTACCAACGAAATCATTTTTTCTCACATATTCATGAATAAACTAAAATATATTCCATAAAATTTTCTCGAAACTGTTATACCGGCCGAGCATAAATTAATCATTTCGTACCATGCAGCCACCGTGATTCTCACATATGATAACTCGAGTAACCATCATTTCGTCACATCCGTCCCAAAAATTTCTCAGCCCAAAAAAAAAAAAAATGTTCCATGAAAAAAAAAAAAATTCCTAAACTTCCACAAACGTCGACGAAATTTTCATTCAAAATATTCCAACAAAAAATGCATTTCAACGTATTTGCGCAACTTCGACACGTGGTACGTGCGTTGTATCGAGCAACCATATGTTCTCGTTCGCCGAGACTCGCGACAGAGCCGTGAACACGCGATTTCGAGGCATCGAAAAAATTGAATCATCGAAAAAATATATTATAAAATTAATAAAAATAAAAAAAATAAGATCGTGCGACCAACTCACCGGGTCCCCTCTCGGGAAACTCGTCCACCGTTCTCTTGTCAAAGTTCTGTTTACGCACCATCGTCGATATTTATATTTAATAAAAACCTTTCAACAAAATTGCGTCCGAAAAAAAAAAATTGCGCGAAGAATAATTAAAAAAAATTTAAAAATTGACGAAAATAAATGGAAAATAAAAAATTAAAAACGTAATTCGGTATTTGGAGTAACGACGGGAAAGTCGCGGATGTACTGCGAGAGCCGAGACACGTTCCTTAGGGTGGCAAACGCGTGTTTGTCATGCGCGCGGTGTCGAGAAGCTGACGCTCGTGGCTCGTTTGTGAGCGCCGGAGAGGGAAAAAGAGAGAGAGAGAGAGAGAGAGGGGGAGAGCGAGAGATAGCGATAGCCGGGTTAAGGCGCCCGAAAAAAAAGGAGCAAGAGGGGAAGGAAAACCTGAAAGACCGGCGTAAGGCACCGGAAAGGTGGTATGGTACAGGAGAGGCCATTGGCAATGGCACTGCGTCGCCACCGCACGTTGCAGACGCCATGGGAACAAACCCCGCAAGGCTATGGGCAATGGACGGAACGGGGGGCACGGCCAGAGACGATGGGAAGGGGGGGGGGGCAAAGAAGAAGAAGAAAGTAAGTTCATGCACGAAGACTTGAGGGGAAACGTGAGAGTACCGTTTCAGACTGGTGCCATCGTGGAGTCGTGTAAAAGATACGAGATGCCACGTTTCCAATATCCATTCAATTATCGTTTTCATTATTTTCATTTATATATATATGGGGGGGGGGGGGAGACGTCCCGAATCGCGGGATTGGAACCCTTCTATCCCCCGATGTGGTCAATGATTTTTTTTTTTTAATCTTTTGGATGCTGGGACCTGATGAATATTATTTTTATTTTTTAGACCCTTCTTTCCTGGATCGAAACCTATTTTTTTTAATCGCGAGGGGACTGCCGTTTTTTCGGTTTATCATTGGATGACCATTTTTTTGTCTAAACACTTTAGCGAAATTGAAGGTTTTTTTTTCATGAAAAAAGTAGTGGAGAGGAAGTCATGTTCCTAATATTTTCTTTTTTTATTTCAATTTTTAAAAAATTGCAATTTTTTACGAAATATTGATGTGTGATAATGGCTTCTTATTTGGAAAGAGGAAAATGATATCTATCTTACAAAAAAATCGATATTTCGATTATTTTCGATAGGGAATCGATTTTTTGATTATTTTTTCACGTGGGTTGTTATAAATAATAATTAATCCAGTGATTTGGGACGACCCTCCCCATATATGTATGATGATGATAACAATAATGATAATATGTAATAAGAAATTGCATTTTATCGAATATAGTTATTTCATTTATTATTCATTTGTTCCAATTTATATAATTCTTCAATAAATATGACAATAATTTTATTTTTTCAAAATGTTAATTCTTATTTATTTATTCATTGAATCGTATAAATAATACAATAATTATAATATCTATGTAAATTTATATTTAAATTAAAAAAAGAATTAGTTTTCGAATAATGTAATTATTATATTTATTGAAAAATGTATCGATAAATATTCGGAAAAAAAATTGCGGTAAATAGAGGGTCTGTGATTCATAAAATCGATCGGGAGTGGGCGGGGGTGGATCGAGGGGGGAGAGAAAGGAATTCAACGTGGCCGGTGAGACATCGTCAATGCGATATTCGCCACCGGAGGCAGCAGCGTCGGCGATTGCTACGAGAGGTTCGCAGTTCGATTGGCGCCACGGGTAACCAACGAAAATGCTCGACACAGTCACGTGACAAGCACTCGACTATTGCGAAACGAATTCAATTGCCTTTTTTTTTTCTTCCTTATCATCGATATGGATGAAAACAAAAAGTGTTTGAATAAATAAGCGTAACATTGGTATTTATTTTTCGACGCGTGAGCGATGATTACTTTTATACGAATTATTTTTTTTATCAGCTGTTCGGTGCAATTGATTAATTTTGATTCAACATTCGAATGATAATTATTATCGTTATCGTCGAAAGCGTCGAATAAAATACTATTGCGTAATGAATAAGGGAATAGATGATCAATGATAGATCAATTAATTAAAAAATAAGGTAAATGTTGTTATTTCCGAGCCCTTAAGGCCGACCCGACAAAAGAATGGCATTTTAAAGAGCGACAAGATTAAATTGGAGAATGATTTTCACACTGGTAAATAGCTTTATCCAGAGAGAAATGAGACAGAGATGAAAGAGAGAGAGGGAGTGAAGAGAAATGATTTTTAAAAAAACTTTAATTACCCCCCCCCCACAAATTAAAAAGTAAACACGAAATTTTTTTTGCTACCCCCATCGAGTGGGGTGTCTTTCAATAGCTCCCCTCAAATGCAATTAAAAATGTTCTGAAATATTTTCATTTCAACCCTTCAGTCACGAGATATTCGCTTTCAAAGTCGTCATCAGAGTCACCCCCCCTTCTAATTACCAAACAATCAATTTAAAAAATCGGAAAAAATCCAAAATGTAGCTTTTAATCAGTACATTCAATCAAAATTATAACGAAAGCTGTAGCGAGAATAGTTTATGAAAAATTTATAAATAACTCTTTTTCGAAATGAGCGAGCATGCCTACGGAACTGCATCATGTGCGTGTCCAACACGCTTTTGACCAGTTATTTTACATAGACAGCAATCACGCGGTGCTAGTTCACGATGCCTCCTCTAGCGACCAGCTGTGTTCAATTCCGACCCGGCGTGCTCCCATTACCGACCCACCTTCTTTCAAACCTTCGTGCAAACCGGAGATTCCGAACGAAAAATAAACATAGATAACGAAAAACATAGATAAGAACGTAACAACGATGATAAACAAACAGAAGCATAAATCAATGATACACAAAAAATGAACGTAAATCATGAAAATACATATTTCATTGTTATTCAACGATTGTGACAATAAATTGTCGTTTACGTGTACGGCAATGGCGACAAAAAGGCGTTTTGCTGTGTGCAAGCTCGACCAACAAATAGAAATATCAAATGACCGTTCCTGCATGATTGTTTTGCCTTAATACGTAAATCTTAACCCGATTAGTGTACCATGCGGTCGATTTGACCCAAGCAAAAATTTTTAAAAAGTCCCCACAATTAATTTGTTTACTGTTAATTTTATGATGAATAAATTCCGGAAACTGCATACTTCAAAATTTTTATCGTAAAGTAAAAACCCTGAGCTTCATTTGAAGACCTAAATATGTGAATATAAAAATGAACCAATGTATGAATAAATTAATCAATAAAACGATGAAAAAAAAAAATTGATTTAAAAGTAACACAGTGTTGCTGTATTGTTTTTTTTTCAAATAGCGGTCTTTTCGTATTATGTACTATGACGTAGCTTGATGGGTATTGATTCGATATTAATGGCGAAGTAACCGAGGCGCAAATGGCTCCCTCTTCCATTACCCAACGGCATAATTCCGCGACAACACGACACACCTATAGGTCGTGTTCTGCTCACAGCTTTGTCTCTATCATGTGCACAAACCGGTGTGTGTGTGTGTGTGTGTGCATATATATATTTAAAATAGATATAGATATATCTATATTGTGCCGTAATCTATCTATAGTGACCTAGACTATAATACTATTCGTCCGAGGAAAGATCCCACTTGGATCGACCGACTCTAACTTTAGCGACCATCTCTCTATCTCCATCTCTATCTCTCCGCGGAAACACGGAAGGCGAACGAACAATTGTAAAGACGATTCTCAACGAGAAACTCGTACGATCGATAATTAATCCCAACTCGGGTCATCGATGTCGATTTAAATAAAATAAAAATAAATTGGAGAAAAAAACATCTCACGAGACGGAAAATTGTCGAAGGAATGTTGAAAAATTATTGATTAACTGCGAGAGCGAGAAATTTGATGGGAAAATAATAATTTCAATTTACTAATAATGAGCAACAATGATTTTTCGTTTTTTGGAGATAAGAAATATTTTTGATACTTTGTTGTAAATAAAAGAGATAAAAAATAATTATCAGACTTTGTGATTGAAGATATTGGCTTTCTTTTTCAATATTCAATTGGCTTTTTATCGAATTATGCATCGAAACGATGTTATAAAGTCAATATTATAATATTGAAACAATAGAAATTCATTCGTCCAATGCACGGTCTGGTTAATTATAAATAATTTACAAAAATCATTCTTCCAACAATTCTTTCCTCAAACAAAACACACGCAAAATATTTTCATTTCCCCATAAATATCCGTACACGAATACGTTTAAAAATCAAACAGAGAAATAACCAATCGAATAAAAGGATTCACTCAATTCCTCAAGACGCAAAATCTGTTAAAAAAATAAATAAACCGACACAAATCTCATCGCCATTGCGAAAGCAAGAGACATTCGGGAATTCGTAAACGAGAACAAATGACAACCGGATTTCTTTACGTAATCTCAGCCACGTCCATACAAAATCCTTCCCGAAAATAAACCCATCGCGGACTCGACGACTCTCGGACCCGAAAATCTCATACAAAATTCACATAAAAAAAACAAGAGAGAAAACAAAAGAAAAATAAAGCGAGAACTAAAAATTGTGACGGAAAAAAACCCAACGTTGTCGCGCGCTCTCATTCACCGCATAGTTCTATACGCGTTCGGTTGATTGAATATCTCTCTCTCTTGCGTTCGCTCGGTCCAGTTGCAGCATCACTCTCCCCCACCCTCCTCCCAATTCCCCACCGACGATTCCATTACCACCGACTAAAATCACTCCACACTCTCTACTTACGTTCTTCCCGGTTGATAGCCATTTTCACTCGTTGATTTCCCTCAAACTTCGTACAGGAAAATTAATCCAAATTTTTCCACACCAAAGATAACAAAAAATTGCACGAAAACAAAAAAATAATAATTAAAATAACAAGTTCCAACTCAATACGCGACGATTAATCGAACGAACGATCAACTCGCAATTTTTCAAAACACGAGACACACTCGGAAAAATTTTCCAAACCAAAGAAAATCGAAAAAATTTGTTCGAAAAAAAAAAAAAAAGAATTATTTTTTTTCAATTCGAATTTTGTGACAATGCAGAAATTACGCGACGCCGACACAGCCGCGTTTTCTTTGGAATCGTTTTGAACGCGATGGGCTAACTGCGACCGACTCGAAAAGACACAAAATCCCCGAAGAGTTTGGCAACGCACCAACGACTGTCCCGGCTAGGCGTTATATTTAGTTTATAACCGAGCTCTCCGACCGGCCGATCTTGCGTTTTAACCTCGGTCAGCATTCTCCCACTCTTCGGCATTTTTCTTCCTCCCCACTTTTGACCGAACATCGTGCCATGTTCGCGTCTTTTGGGTTTTCAACCCTATATAATAATAAAATCGTTTTCTTCCCCCCGCCGAAGTTTCGACCCCGGCTTGGGACGAAGACAATGGCGCGGTTTGAAGACTCGAAGAAATTGCCGGACTTGCCGTACGCCCACTCTCGTTGCCTACTCGTGATTTTCTTACACCGGGAATGAGTCACCGACGATGGGAAATTTCACGTACGAACGTGGAGGAAATTTTGAAGCCTCGAGGATATATTTTCGAGGCTTTTGAGTGTCTTCTTTTGCTTGATTTTAGTCACCGTGCGATTGGGAGAATGGTTTGAAAATGAACCGTGAGGGTGGTGAAAAGGTCGAAGGACCGAAACCGAGGATCTCAGGTCAGTTAAGGGGATGCCCTTTTCACGTATTTACGATGCGAGCAGGTATGGTTCGAAGAATATGAGTAATTCGGGGGTTTGTGAAATTTAAGGGACTTTTGCGGATTTAGTGGGCGGTTTATAGGACGTCTGATATTTTTGCAGATAGTGGGATTTGTTGAAAGACCCAGCTCTGGAATCTCTCTATCTTTCTCTCTATCTTGGGGTGAATCACTGTTTGATCTATGCCATCTGCGTGAGTCAATAGCGAATGAAAATTAAATTATTGTAGGAGGAATGTGGAAATATTTACTTTCAGGTATTTAATATATAAAATTAATTATATCTATTATTATTATTATTATATTATTAGTATTATTTATTATATTTATTTTATTAATTAATTATTTTATTATTGATTTCAATTCAATTCAATTCAAAATCTCAACGCTTCATACATTTTTTTATCATTTTAATTACAAGTTGGAGTGATTTTTCGTTGTTGAAAATAATCAAAAAATTTCACATAAAATCGCAGACTAAACGGAAAAATAAATAATATCTCATTCTTTGTCATCGTAACCATAATATATACATGATGATATTGTATTACAAAATAAAATACACGAATCAATTCCTGCCACCCGAATTAAAAAAAAAAAAAAAAACACAAAAACACAAAAACAATACCTTTTGTATTGAATTTCTCGAAATTAATTGACAATGTTTGAGTACCGCAGTTTCTCCGCCCGTACATATTGCACAAATGATACAATGTACCGGAAGGCACGGCGTGTAAGTTTCGACAACGCCGTTTTAACCCTTCACCGTCACACCACCGAATAATAACACGGCCGTCACACTGGTTGGACTCCACCCAGTCAGTTTTGCAAAACACGATTGTAAGCAAACTACCCGTCCAAAACGGTTGAAAAAATTACAGAACATGCTTCGAACATTCTAGATGATGCACGAAAAGTTTATTAACAAAAAAGAAAATGGCAACACGTTAAAAAAAATGTAAGAGATAAAAAAAAACCACGGAAACAAAAACTGCGGGTTGTAGGTTGATCGAAGGGTGGATTCCACCCTTGTGTGACGTTGAAGGGATGAATTCACATAAAATGTGCAAAAAGTAAAGGATATACTCGAGAATTTTAATCTGCATCGTGAGAGTGAAAGATCGCTTGAAAATCATTTGAGTAATAGGAAAATTATTGTAAAAGTGGGGAAATAACTTTTCGAGTGGGGGAATCACGTCGACGGGATGACAATTAAGGGCCGGAGTCGGAGTCCCGAGAATCGAGGGACCGGGAAACAGCGAAACAGAACTCATTCGTCTCTCGAGTACCCTCGAGCGGCGCAAAATCACGAATGGTGGCTCAATTACGCGCCAAAAGGGGCTGACGAAGACCGAATTAAATTGTATCCACAATTCCTGGCCAGCCCCTCGTCACACCTTCCCTTCGCGTCTGCATTAGCTTAATTCAATTACAACCGACTACGAGCCATGCACGCTAATTACAAACCCCGAAATTACTTTTTAAACTTAAAGTATTTTAAAAAGAGATGAAAAAAAAGAACATAATTATTTTTGAAAAAATGTTTCCTTACCTTTCGGATTCAGTCTTTCTGGGTTAAACCATGCGTCTGTAAAAGATAGAAAGAAATATTCGTTAATGCTACATTCCGTCACCAGATAGTTGTGGAAATAGTAATAGAATTTTAATTTTTTGAAAATTTGTGGTATTTTGTGGAAGCTTGTGTTGCGATTAATTAGCAGAGAAAGATGTAGATGTAGATAAGCTTGTAGATTATGTATATATATATGTATAGTCATAGCAGCGTTGTTACGTATTTTACAGAATTTATTACAAATTCATTCGGCTAAAAAAGTTTGTAAAATTTGCAAATAATTATTATTATGATTATTATAATTTCAGAATACATTTTTTTATTATTCGTTATATTTTACAGGAATTCGATTCATTTGTTTCAAGCATTGCTTAATCTTTTTCTTCGTTTGCTCTGCAATATTTCGTGTGATAATCTTGTATCTATGTACATTTCTCCATGCGTCAAAATCAGATACACTTATTCATAAATAATGTTGATTCGTTGGTTGAATTGATCAATCGTTGCTTGATTGGATAATTACCAGGGATGGGCATTTATTCAATGAAAATGTCTTTGAAATACTTTTCAGAAAAAATAAGTATGATTGATTATCATGCAACGATTAAAATTGTCACTTTCTCGCAATAATTATGAATAACTTGGATGAACGATTTCCACTTTATTATCATATTCAATAGCAATTATAATCCATGATAATTTAGGAACGAAAGTATTTCAAATCCATTTTCATCGAATGATTGTCCATCCCTGCTGCTGACAACATAAAAAATATTCCAAAAATAATAATAATAATAACAAAAAATCAACAATAGTCGAATCATCAGAGTCACTATCATTATATACGATTTTTCGACGAGTTTCGACCCGCAGCAGCAGCAAACAGCTCGTGACGAGACGATTTGAATTCAAGCCCGAAGCAATTAGCATCGATCTGTTAAATAAATTTATTTTCTAACCCGACCCTACATTCTTGCCTCTGGCACGGACGACTAAGACGCGACAGCCAATCTCCGCATTCGCTCATTTGTCAATTCGATGGCCGAATTTTTAACGATACATAGGTTATTTAAATCCAACATCGTCGGGTCGCCGTATATCCATGGGCCGACGCATTGCATTCGTTATAGTAAACCCGGTTCGTGCGTACATCGAAGGACGAAGGTGACGAAGTAATTGCGTCGTGAACCGTGAATGAATCGCTAGCGGCAACGATGATTATTGTTCTTGTATCAGCGGCTATTAATAGTTAGAGCTATAATAGCAGCCGGCTGCTAATGTCACGGCATCATCGCATACACGTCTATATATATATAGCTATATATATAATGATAATAATATAAATAATAATAAATTATATTCTATAATCATTATAATAATTATTTTCTATAATCGGGGATGGTTTAGTTTCCTGTAAAATATAAAATAAATATAAATTCGCGTAGGTGTGACAGTCATCCATATATAATATAATAAAATATTATATATATTTATTTGTGTATTTATTTTTAATTGTATTTCATTTTGTAATTTTATATATAATATTATATATTCTTTTGACTCCCACACGAGTTAAAATTGATTTTATGTTCGAAAAGGAGAAAAAGAATGTGATAAATGTTAATTCAACTAAATATTTACATCAATTTTCAAGAATAAAAAAAAATTGAATTCGAAGCAATCAATTTTTCCTATGGATAAGCCGATGAAATAGATTTCTTCCCTTCTCGGAAAACGAAATTTTTTGCTGAGGTTTCCGGGAATTACATCCGACGAGCACCGTCGTGTCATTAAACGCTCTAGAATCCGCGTTGCGAACGGACCCCCGGCCCCACGGAGACCCCTACGAAGAATTTATTATTCAACGTTGCAGGCCAAGATACGAGACTGCCACATCGATCAGTTGCAGTTTCGTGCCACGACTCCCAGTCTCGCCCCGACGCTTTTTCATTACCCCTTAAAAACTCCCGACTTTCTTCTCCTTCTTTTTTTAGCGCAAAAAAATAGTTCGTTTTTTTTTTTTTGGATATTTTTTAATCAGTATTTTTAATCAAACCGTTTACGCGGAATATTTTACGAAGCGATTGTTCTCCGGGACAAGGAGATATGTACGTGGAGTTTGTGCCTAGTCATGCCACTCGAGAAAAAGCTCCTCGAGGGCCGTCGGGGTTTCGTGAGTGTGCGCTGATACACCGAGGAAGGGTAGTCCGTGCACACATGAGTGTACGATGTAGTTATATACGCTGGCTGTCGCACACGTAGGCTTTTGCCGTTCTTCTCCGGCCACCGCAAAAGCCTATCTTATTTTCTCGGAGCTTCCACACTCGTGCGGAAAAAAATCGATCTCGTGCGTCGTCGTTTCTAATTGAGCACACGGATCTCTCCACCTATCTCACAAAACCGACGGCTGGCTCGTGCAATCGTGCTGTTCCGTGTCGTATTACGATCATTTTCTTCTTCTTTTTTTTTTCGGTGTTTAGGGAAAAAATTGAGGTCTTGCCGGATGGACCCCCGGGCATAAAGTTAGTCCGGAATGGGTGAATCGTGGATTTATAAGTCTGGATCGTGTTGTACATGTTTGGGGCTGACGAATAGCTGAACTAGTGATAAATTGACACTTGGGAATGTTAATTTGGTAATTTTAAGATTAATTTAAGGCAAATTCGACGATATTGGCGTGTGGATGGCTGACGTTTTGTCAGTGACCGTACAACTGTTTCAATTGTTTCGGGCAATACTCCTCATTGCTTTAATTAATTTCTCGACAATTACTCGGTCGATTCATTTTAAACTGAGCATAATCAATCTGTCGATCTTGAATCTTGATGATACAATTTTTTTAGAATTTACGGCGGTTCAGTTCCGATTCGTTTTGCAACCATTAACGTCTGCAAAAGCTGTTTTTCCATAAGCGACCGTGTTAAATTCATAAATTTATAGTTACTAAATTATGTAGCGAAAAATTCTGAAAGAATTCGTGTATTATCGTGCCATCAATAATTAGAATTCTATAATGAGTATATAATAAAGTATAACTAGAATTCCTCAAATTTTCAAGAATTTTGGCGATATTTCAATATCCATCCAGTGAGATCTTAATCACGGAGGAAAGAAAATATTTGGAGGACGGAAACAAGGAGGAAAAAAAATGTTGGGGGAGCTCTCGAGATTCTGGCCGGGTCCCAGAGTCCGATGCGGCTGGGGGGAACACACTCGCGTATTGTTCTTATCGTTATTCCACTGGGCAACCGTGTCGATATTACGCAACGCGATTCGTCTTCGGGTTTTATGAGATCGCTCGAAATACCTTAAGTCTGAGAAAACAATATTTGTTTCAGACTTATTTAATGAGTTATAGAAATCAATAAATTCAAGAAGATTGAACAACTCGTGATTCTCTTATGTATGGTATTTTATATATTATATTTTCTATAATTGCAATCATTACAATCATACTCAGAATCTTAATGATCAGAAAGAAGAAGGATAAAATAAATGAACTCGTAATTAATAATAATGATAATATAATTAAATGAATAATATAAATATAATATTGATATTGTCATAATTGCAATTATTACAATAATTGCGATAATTGCAATCATGAGATTCGAACTCAGAACTTCAACAATCAAAAAGAAAAAGGATAGAATGATTCATTTTAGCCTCTTATAAAGCTCTCAATTGCAAAATAATCATACAATTCGTTTCTCTCACTCTCCCTCTTGAATCGTCGAGATTCAAGCATCGACAAAATCAAACGACATTCAATCGTCCATTGCTTCTGCAAAACGTTCCGCACCGTAAATTTCACCATGACGCAATCAAAACAAAATAATATCGAATTAACAAAAAATAATAACAGTAATAACGGAGCGATCATCATCCGCGATTGAATAATTTGTCGACCACAGATAGAGTCGCCGATCAAACGGTCCGATTGTATTTGTGAGGCGTAAATCGAACGAAAGAGGGCGCTCCAAACAGTGAGGCGCGTAGCGATCAAGGGCCCTGAATGAGCTTACGCCCAGCCGGCCGCTGCACTGGTGCAACCTTGCAGACCTGCAGTTGCATTTCCATCAGTCTCATCCGCAATCATTTTTTTTTTTCATATATTATTACGATTATTATTATTATCATCGCCATGTACGTCATAATACACGTGCTGCTGCGTGCTGCCACGTTCGCTGTCCCTCGCTCGTAGCACTGTCATCTCTCTCTCTCTCTGTCTTCATCTCTCTCTCTCTCTCTGGCTGTGTGACGTTTTCAAATAGGATTTCCCTCTCCTCCTCATCCCTCTCCTCTCCGTTCTAGCTTATTCACGATCTTCTCTCAGCCGTAATGCCTGGCTCTATTACAAAGTCCATGAACTTCGGTCACACCCATCACGTCACGTAGTAACGCGTTTGTGCCATACCAGAGTTCGTTCCTAACTCAGGATCATGCGCTGGTGCTCGGTCGGTAAAGCGAAACTGTAAAGCATTGTTCTCGGTCACGATTGATCTCCCGGATGAAATACGAGAACGATTGACTGGACCGTGAAATTACGGAGTCGATCGTTCTCGCGTTTTGACCGAAATCGCAACGATGGCGGTGATAACTACTTTGGGAAAATTTCAGTTTTTTATACGTATCGCACTTGTCGGAGTCTGAGAGAGACGGACGACGTCCAGTGCATCACCTTCAACTCGTCGTCTACCGGACGACAACGTATCTACTGTTTACCTCGTATCCGGTCGGTGTACGAATGATTTTTTTTTAAATTTTGATTTTTATACGAATCGTTGGATAAAAAAGTTTTATGGAAAACGAGGTCTTGGGATTCTTCGAAAACTAATCTAATCTGCCGAAGGATTTTAATTTTATCGTGATTTTGGGGAAACAAAATAGGATCAATTTTGGGAAATAAATAAAGAAATTTATTGAATGAAATCAAATTTTTTTTGTTATTTGTAGAATTATGTATTAATATTTTTTTTCGGGCAACGACGGCGCATTTGGTTAAAGAAGTTTTTCCATGAAACTTAATTTAGGGTAACCTTAAATCCTGTATCAATTTCTAGGAACTCTAAGATTAGTTTAGATTGTAGAAATTCTCACATTATATTGTAGAAAGTCTTCGCGACGATTAATTCTGTAGTTTCTCTTTTTTTTCAATGAACGGTCATTAAATTCTCATTTCCAATTCCACGAAACCAGGGTCAATGCCCCGCAGCCCATCTCCCAAGAAACAAGCAATATCAATCGAATAAACTGAACAATACTTTTGCCAACACGCGCATCAAATTATTAAAAATCTCTTCAATATCTTCGGAAACTAAATTTATCGCAAGTTTTTCTTCCTATATTATCAATTTCAATTGTCCACAATTCTCGTAAATCCAATTGTTAAAAGACAAAGAAAAAATGGAGGTCATCGCGACGAGTCTACCGACGAAGTGGCATCGACCTCTCGGATATACCCTCTCGCGCTTCTCAACCCCTGTTAAATAATTCCCCCGAACAAAATGGACCATCGCAAGTCAACGAAATTCAATAAAAATCAATTCATTAAAATTTAATTAATTTCTCTACAACGTTCGATAAAATTTAAATAAAATGAATAAATAAAGGCAAAAATTGGCTAAAACAAAAAGAAATGAAAACGTGTGCTCGGCGTTCACTGAACGCTCGTTAGTTCGAACAACCAAATTGCAAGAGCCAAAACTCTTGCCCTGGAGTACAAAGATAGATTCAAAGCGAAGCAGACACACTTGACCAAGTGAGCTCTTTCGATGCCAACTAGGCTCATTACCCATCGCCCAGTCGTTTTCCCTAGCAGCCCTCTTTATATCTTTACCACCATCTTCCCTTCCACCCGGCAACTATTCTTCGCTCTCTGTGCCAAGTGAATCAAGTCGAGCTTGGCTCATTCGCTCGACGCAATGATTTTCCCTTGTTCCGCTCCGAAAATTACGAGCTGGGCCACGAGACGTTCAATATCGACGTACCAGCCTCATAAAAAAATACATAAATTTAGTTGAAATATTTCTAAAATATATATATAAAGAATAAAATGTTTAAAAAATTGTATAAAACATAAATAAAAAATATTTAACATATATAAATACATACATATATGTGTGTGCGTGTGTACTTATATATATGCGTGGATCGATCAAACGTACCCTAAGCCTCAAGCTATAATATCCCAGAACACCAAATTTATTCAACTTATCTACGTCTACATTGTTTTTCATTTATTCATTTATTCAAATGAATTTTTTAATGCTCTATTTTTACGCCCCCCCTCCTTTCCCTTCTTAATGAAATAAAAAACGTCGGCCGACAACAAAAAACCGTAAATTCCTTACGAGGATCAAGAATATTCCAGAAGCAAGGAGTGGCGACTGTGGAATTGGCGGAGATCCTCTTGCAACTCGGAGAATCGGCCTCGGCGCCGTTCGAGTGCGACTCCTTCCTCGGCAAACTGCACACCGTTGGCGTTCCTTCCGCTTCCATCTTTCCAATCGACGTTCAACTTATATTCGTTAATTTTCGTTACTTCGTCAACAATTTGCTCCTTTCCCTTTTCTTCTCAACCTCTCCGGAATCTCAAGATTCTGCGATCGTCGAAAAATCCTTCGTCTATCGAACAATCGTGCACAAACACTGTTACACCCTAAATCGAATCAACAAACCCGTGTCCCGAAATTAATCGACGAATCATAAAATTCGATCGACCAAAAATCAATCGCATGAAAACAAAAAACATAAACAAAAACCTCACTTTTTTCCAAACCACAAAAACCCAACCACGATTTACGATTATTATCCCAAAACACGACGTTCTTTGTTTCAAAATTAAATCAAAATTTTTCCAATTGTATCGTCATACCAATTTTCGTTTTGATAAAAGAAAACAAAAAAAAAAAATATATGAAGTTTAGTTAAATAACGAAGTTGCGCGAAAACGTTAACGTCACGAGTTTGTCCGGCGCACAAGTGCGTCGTTGTGTGGCGCGCGTTGCGACTGTACGGAAAAGCAATTGCGCGATAAGAGACGCAGAGAGGGGGAGTAACGGAGAGGGAGGGGGGGGGGGGGGGGGCGAGGGAGGGCAAAGCAGCAGCAGCAGCAGCAGCAGCGAAAACAACGACGGCAGCACCTTCGTCCACCTGAACTTCGTACTGTCAACCTATCGCCGTGCTTCGACCTTTTTCAAAATTTTGAATTTTCTCAACACCCGTTATAACTTATTATTTTTTTAAATATCGATTTCCCCCTTATTCGTTCAATTTTGAAAATAAAGCAGTCGTTTGTAGGATAATAGCGTACGTTATTTAATTATCGGTGCAACGATTGAAACGTTTTGGCGAGTGCGTTTTGGATCTTGACTCGTGCACGTCGAACTGAGGACTGACGGTGTTATCGATCGCTTTCCCAGAGCTGGAGAGAGGGCTCCGACGAAGCCCTCCCGCACCTCCCCCGCACCACGGGACGGAGGCGATGATACCCCCACCGTTGATCCTCGTCCGCGCGCACAGCCCCGACGAGTCCGCGCGCTGGTGATATCAGCAGCGCCCTGGGAACGCGTTTCGGAACCTCGCCTCGAGGTTAACCCTCTGGTCACCACCGGGAGTCCTGGGTGACCACGAAGGGATTTCGGATAAGTGGCGGCGCGCCGCGGAGATGATTTTTTTGCGAATTTTCTTTCGGTTATTTGTCTTGAAATTGGCAAGAATCAGGTCGTGTCATGGATAATTTAGATTCTGGATTAATGAATTTTGCGGATTTATTGTGTTTGGAAGTGAAGGGTCGAGAGCGTGTTGGGCACAAACGCTGTAGGGTTCCGTAGTCATCTTGGCGTGCTATTGACGCGCCGAGACGGCGAACCCGGACACCTGTCGGTCCGTCACTTCCGTCCGGCGAGGATGACGTCTCTGGAAGCTCGGAGAGCTTCCGGTCCTTGTCGCTCTGACGACGTGTACGGAGGTTTTGATCAGCCGTTTTTGTCGAAGGGGCGAGAAAAAAAGGGTTGAATGAGACTTCAACCGGAAGCAATGAAATTCAATTGTTCTGATGAGAATTTGACATCTTTTTTATACGAATGATGAAGGAATTGGTCGATAATTTAATATGTTATGGTATTTATTCAGTCTTTAAGGTTTTATTTCTCGATACGATTTCCGAAGTATTCCGTTCTTGAAACTTGTACTTCCGGTTGAATGAACTCCATTGTTGTACTTTGTGAACGTTGAATGTCTCATTCGACATGAAAATTAAAAGAAAACTTTCGTTTCGTTTCTTCATTTTTTTTTCTAACTTTTTCTTGTTGGATTGGACGTACGGCGTCGATAGTCTGCCCGATAACGAGGCTTTGACGACACGGTGGCTCGGTAATACTGCCATCGTCGTTCGCGCGCATGGTCGGCATTTTCACGGTGCAACGAATCTCACCCTCGGGAGGTGCCGGTGCGAGCAAAATGCCGGAACCCACCCCCAACCCTCGCCCCGAACGCCAACATTAAAAAATGGAATGTCTCATTTTTTAATTTTCTATTTTCTTTCCGTCACATTAATCGCGAAATTTTTTTGTTCATAGTTCATCACTTTCTGTGAGTTAATCAAAAATTCATGCATACTCGTATAAATAATAATAATAATAACAATTACAATAATAATAAAAATAATAATAACTATAATAACTATCATTATAGTTATTATAATTATAATTATAATTATAACAATTATTATCATTATAGCAAATCAAACACTCAACAATTTTTTTTTATAGTTGATTTGCGTTTTTGCTAATTTATGTAACGACTAATTGCGTAATTAGGATAATAATAATAATCCAAAGGGCAGTATGATGACTCAGTCTGTACAATGACAAAATAAATTTATCGACAGGACCTTCGCTGACGTAGCTGTAAACGTATAAAATTATTCTCAAATGACCGCAAATGCCGTCCAGCGATGACCGATCTTATCTATTTCCAAACTAGCCAAGTCACGATGAACAATGAAGCGACAAGAGCGGACATGAATTAGTGTACTTAGCGAGTGCTGCTGCATCACCCACCGTCGTTCGGAAGTCAACAACAAATCCTTGGGGAGTGCGAGAAAGCCGCGGAGATTTGGAAGCCGTACGCGAAAAATAATTCATTCATTTTTCGTTATTAATCGATTAAAATAAATCAACGTCACAGATTTGACGATTTTTTTTCGGTGATTTTTGTATTTGAATAGAATTTTCCTTTGCTTGATTCGCTTCGTTCGTTATTCGTGTCATTGCCGTTTCGTGCTATAATTATCGAAGCGGTTTGTGGAACTAAACGCAGCGTATTGAACACGAACGACCGATAACACGAATTTCCCTCGTAATTGCCGTCGAACGTTTTATTATTTCTTCATAAAATACGTCGAAATTGTTTTAATAAACGAATTTTTCGAATTAAATTTTTTTTCAATCGTCTAAAAAAAAGAATAATAATAATTACAATCACGCGAGTGATATAGCGTGATTGGGCTTGGCTCTGAGTTATTTTTAATGTATTGAATGCGCGCCTTGAGAAGCTCATGAAGAGGATTAATATACGTATATATGTTTCATGAACACGATTAATACGGAAAAATGCGAATCTCGGCTGACGACACTCTGGGGACGTCGAGTAGTCGCTGTGACGCAACGTAAATCCGTGATACCGGTGTGATACATAACGCAGGTGATATGTAGCGAAGAGTTAACGTTAAGATTTCCACGATGACGACCTGTACAGTCCGTGGATAATACAATGTGCGAATCACGTCGTGTCAAAAAAAAAATTCATGGATTAAAAACAAAATCGGAATCGATATAAAAATTGGAATCAACAGGCATTGATCATCTTATCATTCGACAAATGACACAACATCGTAATATAGAAAGATTTGATTATTATCTCATCCAACAAAAAATAATTCCCCGCAATTTGTTTGCTTATTCAAACATCGCCAAGCCCTGATCCAAACTATTGGACCTAGAATTTATACAAATAAAACGCCGGCACGTTACTTCGTTATCAGTATTTTCCCCCCAATGAATTCATTTTATATTCCTCTAATTAAAAAACGAATTAACATCCCAAAATTAAAATCCCAAAACCAAAGTCCGAATCAACGATGAGATAAGATAAGGTTAGGTCTCGAAATCCCGAGAGAATTGAATTGGCAACACGATATCGCAGTCACACAATACTTCAGTAACATAATACAGTATCAAATATAAATTCGTTTAAACATACATACAGATAAATACATATATATATATATGTAGTCAATGACGTCTGGTATCTAAGAGTGTGACGCCCGACACGTAATAACGAACGCAGACGTTCCGCATCATGAGCTTTCTCCGATCTTTAAGGCTACCTAGGTGATAAGAACGTAAACCAAGGGAAATTAGAGAAAATAGAATAAATAAAATTAAAGTCAACAAAATATATTAAATAAAATAAATAAAAGAAATAATATAAATATATAAAAAATAAATAAAATAAATAATATAAATATATAATAAATAAATAAAAATATAAAATAAAAAGTAAAAATGAAAGAGTAATGTCAAAGTATTGAAAAAGCCCCTATGCGAGTAAAAATATACAATGGTGAGCTTCGTCTTTTAATAAATAAAACGTGGGATAGTCATATGGGCGAGGTAAATGTCGTGCAGCCGCCCTATGTCGGACATGACTAGCCTTGCAGACTTTGCGGCGCCCACGCAAGTGCCTCGCCGCTCTAGGGAGACCCTTCGTCATCGTACCTCCACCCTCTGGCACGGCAAACAACCCTATTCCCGTTTAACACACCGAAGTTGCGATCTATCTATTTCCCCGTGCGAATATAACCCTCGTTCTGTCGCGAAAGCCGTTTGCAAACGATTTTACGAGTTTTATCGTCGGTTTTATTTATTTCCAAGGACGACGCATCGAATTCGCGTGGAATGGAGGGAGAAACAGGGATGGGCGTTTATTCAATGAAAATTGATTTGAAATACTTTTTAAAACAAACAATTGTGATTAATTGTGATGCAATAATCGACATTTTCAGGTTTCTGCGGTGATAATAAATAATTTGGACGAATTATCGCTTTACAATTAATTATAATATTTTCTGGCAATTATAATTCATGATGATTCAGTAACGGAAGTATTTCGAATACATTTTCATTGAATGAATGGCCATCTTTGAGCAGAAAATGAAAAATTGTGCGAAGAACGAAACGAGCTGACTCATTGAATCGATCCTGAAATAATTTGTCCTTGGAAATAAGTACAATTATGATTCATAGAAGACTTGTGAATCACTTTTCACAATTCATTTCTTTTTTAATTAAATGATGAATTATTTCGTGTCGAAATATTGTACTTGTCATTACAGCGATTGGATTAAAGTGAAGTTCGTTACATCGTAAATATCTCTCTTACATTCTCATAAGTGCGAGATAAATAGCTGACTGCTTCAAGAATGTCCTATTCCGCCATTTTATCGCACCTTTGGACAAACCATGAGAACGGTTGACTGCAGTATTCCAAAACTCAATCAATCGTTATCGTCTTTCACCCAAAAGATCAATCGTGACCGAGAAAAGTGCTTTACAGTTTCTCGTTACCGACCGAGCATTACCACATCATCTCTCCGAACTTCCTTCGTTATCGGCGGTAACTCTTTCCCGTCTCTAACATTCCGACGGCAAACATGCAACCGACTGTCGGCAATATAGAAATTTTAATTCAAAAATTTCTCTCGATAATGGACCAACTCCTTATCGGTGAATAATGTAACCTCCTGCATTCGTGTTGAGCACTTCGTTTTATTCATATTCCCGCGTTACGAAGCAGACACGCCGCAGTCTCGCGACGATCGAGATCATTGCGCGTATGATCAACTATAATTGCGCGAGGGTAACAATCGCACGACAATAAACCCTTCCCCCCTGACCCCGCGCGACTAACGACATCCGTGAAACGCCGGCTAGGCAACCAAACATTGCGGGATACCGAGAGAACAAAACCCACCCCCGCGGATCAATAAAACGCTACCTGACGGCTGGCACAAGCAGCGAATCTCTCGCTAATTCGTATTTTTTTTCGTTTTATTCATTGCTTTATGATTGTCTCTCACCGTATAAATAAAGAATGACGCGAATGAAGATGCGTGGTAATTGCTTTTTCGTAGGAATGAAAGACGTGGCGGAGGAAATAGTTTATTTTTTCTTTTGTCGGGGGCGTAGAGTGCACGTTTGGCCGGTTACCAAATTTTCTGGGACTACCCCCTGGCTCACTGCTGCCGCAGCTGCAGCTGCGACTGCAGAAGCACTGCGAGCCTCACCACTGCGGATGCTTGCCCATCGCGTGAATGACTTTTACCGCATAGCAGGTTTCAAATAGTTTCTTCGAACTGTTTAGGTCTTAGTGGATGGATATTGAAATATCGTGGAAATTTGAAAACCACTTTTTTGAAATTTGAAGAATGATAGCGATTTGGTGGAATGATTATACATGAATTCTTTCAGAATTTTTCGCGACATAATTTTGTGGTTATAAATTCATGAATTTGACACGGTGGGTTATGGGAAAACAGCTGCTGATTTCGAACTGGCCCTGATATGCGATAATAATGTGGCAACGTATAATTAAGTACGTATTTATTGTTCATTTATCGTTTCGGGTCAATCAACACGAAGATGAGTCACGCAGCTTCGATTTGGAATATCGTTGATAACATTTTCCAGGCCATCGACTGACTATCATCAATTTTATCCAAATAATCTCCCATTCTTTATTGTTCTCAGAATCATTACGAAAAACAAAATAGATGAAGTTATGATAAATTTGGAAATTCGGTGAATTCAAAGAACCTAATCTAATCTCAAAGATGTAGAAGGATCTAATCTACCTAATTGACAGTTCGATAAAGTCCCAAATCGTTTGATCGATCGATAATGATACATTTTTTAAGGTCAGCAAATTCAAAGAATCATTCGAATTACAAAAATTGAGCCACAATTGGTGGAATTCGAAATAATCTCAGGTTCAATAAATTACAAAATAGAAAAAAGTTGCTATAAAATAATTATCTTTTGCTGCTCCCAGAAATTGTCATATTTTTGTTTTCTTCCTAGACAAAAATTCAACGCAATTTTAAAAAGAACGAATAAGTAAATGAATAGATAAAAATACGTCGTGAATTATTTGCAATTAAAATTCGGACTTTGTAACAATTTGCGCGCACATTCGAAGCCAGTTGTACGAGTAACGATGAATACATCGGCGTCAAACGCCGAACATCGTAAAACTTGACCGTCAAAATTAATGACGCGCTTACGCGCGTAAATTAAAAATAGAGTTATTGCAGTCGTCGGTGTTGCGATGACTGTCGGACTGTCACGCAGTAGCAGGTTGCGTGCGCAAACACCCGAGACTGATTGTGAGTACTTGGCAGCAGCGTCGGTGATCTAAGTGAGTGCGAAATTTAATTTTCATCCAACCGACCCCGAACGAACAACGTAAACATTGATCAATTAATCAATGGCGATAATAACTGGTCAAGAGCGTGTTGGACACGCACATGATGGACACATGATGGTTTCGTAGCCGTTCTTACTCATTCCGAAAAATAATTCTTTCTAACTTTTCTATGAACTATTTTTACTGCCGTGTTTGTTATAATTTTTATTGAATGTACCGATTAAAAGCTACGTTCAGGAATTATTTCCGATTTTTTTGAGTTGACAGTTTAGAAATAGTTTAGGGGGGTTTTAATAGTTTAGGATAGTTTAAGGGGGGGGGGGGGGCACTTTGATGACGATTTTGAAAGAATCTGAAAAAATCTAAGGACATTTTTTATTGCATTTGATGCGACCGATCAAAGGATAACAAAAATCGTTATTTTCTTTTGGGTTATTTAATAGCTCGGACTCGTACTTGCATTTTCATGTGGAATGTAGGCAAAGAAAATGAAAAGAAATTCTCTGAAGATTAAACCGAGCAGACTCCGCGAATTGAATCATCTTCCAAAATAAACCCATCTTTCATTTAAGAGAAGATAAAAAAAATTCTCCAATAAAACGAAAGAAAAACACGAAAATCCCGAAAGTACGAGTAAATCGTGCATCCCACGCTTCTCGCTGTCTCCGTTCCCACCGTAAGAGCTCCAGAAAAAAACCAAAAAAGTCACCGCGCACTCAGCAGCTTCTATCGTGGCTTGTTAAATTCCCGAACGAGTTTGTTTCGCCTGGAAATTATTATTTTTAGTCGAGTCGGGGAAAAACGAGCCGCAAGAAAGACGCGAGAAAGTGTTAATCCGAAACCTCGAATATTCAAACTCGTCCTTGTAAGTCGTCTTCGGCTCGTCTTCGCGACGAGTCGAATGCGTTTTCTTTTCTTTTTTTCAGCCTACTTTGGCTCGTTCTTCGATGGGGTCGGTCTCACCCCATTTGTATCAGTCGATTCGGTTTTTTTCTGCTACGAGAAAACTTTTTTCTTGCCCGTATAAAAAATCGAAAGCCCAGTAATGACTTTTTCTAAATAAAATAAATAAAATAAATAAAATAAATAAAATAA
This sequence comes from Sussaba pulchella, assembly GCA_963971145.1. NCBI lineage: Eukaryota > Metazoa > Arthropoda > Insecta > Hymenoptera > Ichneumonidae > Sussaba > Sussaba pulchella. Next base: position 14,995,728 of record OZ020169.1, on the reverse strand, counting down.
ATAAAATAAATAAAATAAATGAAATAAATAAAATAAATAAAATAAATAAAATAAATAAAATAAATAAAATAAATAAAATAAATAAAATAAATAAAATAAATAAAATAAATAAAATAAATAAAATAAATAAAATAAATAAAATAAATAAAATAAATAAAATAAATAAAATAAATAAAATAAATAAAATAAATAAAATAAATAAAATAAATAAAATAAATAAAATAAATAAAATAAATAAAATAAATAAAATAAATAAAATAAATAAAATAAATAAAATAAATAAAATAAATAAAATAAATAAAATAAATAAAATAAATAAAATAAATAAAATAAATAAAATAAATAAAATAAATAAAATAAATAAAATAAATAAAATAAATAAAATAAATAAAATAAATAAAATAAATAAAATAAATAAAATAAATAAAATAAATAAAATAAATAAAATAAATAAAATAAATAAAATAAATAAAATAAATAAAATAAATAAAATAAATAAAATAAATAAAATAAATAAAATAAATAAAATAAATAAAATAAATAAAATAAATAAAATAAATAAAATAAATAAAATAAATAAAATAAATAAAATAAATAAAATAAATAAAATAAATAAAATAAATAAAATAAATAAAATAAATAAAATAAATAAAATAAATAAAATAAATAAAATAAATAAAATAAATAAAATAAATAAAATAAATAAAATAAAATTTCCGAGCGAGAGGTGGGTAAAGGGTTCGGAGACGAGGGTTGGGAAAGGTACGATGGGGTGGTAAGGGCAGAAGAGAAAGACGCAAAGCGCAATGAGGAGCTGCTGGTACGTGTCTCGGACGGATCGATATAATACGACGCAGGATAGTGTATATAGGGTGACACCCTACCGTGCACCTAAATATATATATTTATCCAGATATATTCCTATACATATGCACGTATTTGTGTGTCGTTCTCGTACATATTAAGGTGCCGCACACGGAGTGTGCAGCACGGTCGAGCAACCCTACGTGTGCTCACCGACCCCATACGAACGTCGTCGTAGCTTACGTGGAATCGCATATGCGCCGTACAAAACACGGGAGGTAGTCACACCGTCATTCCCCGGAAAGTACTCCCATTAATGAAGCCAACCGAGAAGGGTGGGACTCGTTGGCACAACGCCTTCGGGGTCGCGACACTACGCTCGATCTACCCACGTCAAATTAATGTTGCGACCCTTGGCTTTTGGGAGAAATATTTTAATTTATTCATCATAGTTTTTGTTACATATATGTTATATTTTTATTTATTATTTTAATATTTCGGGGACATAAGCTTGGTTTTTTTATTAGCGAGATTATTACTTTTTGAAATGTCGGTTTTTTTCTAAATTGAATTTCTGAGAGATGGATTTGTTGCTAAGATGGCGATTTTTGGAGGGTTTTTGGTTTTTTATTTTTATTATTTTCATGGGCGATTTTTAGTGGAATTTCGGCTAGCTGGGACGGCAGAAAATGAATGCTTATTATTTTTCTTTCAATTGAAAGATTTTTTCTAACGTAATCGTTGTATAAATAATTATTTCCTAATTTCCTGATTTATGCTAATTGAATTAGATCCAAGAATTCTTGGATTTTTATTCAACTCCGAATTGTGACTGTTGCTGAGAAAATGATTCCTGACCCCATGCTGTCATCCCATCTCAGTCTGTCCTGAGCATCAAGCAAAAAGTCGAACAATGATTTCTTGATTATCCGACATTCTTCTCAAAGATGGCGAATATTTTCGCAAAAAAATTTTCATTGCTTCGGAGATAATTTGAAGAGAATGCAACAATAACAGCTTTGAAAAAATATTGAAACATCTCCGTAGTCTGTTCTTCGACGAAGCCGGAATATGCAGGCGATTTCGTCGAGTGAGAGGTAACAGTTGGCCGGTTATCGTCGGAAATGGACCCGAACGAAAAGGAAACCTTCGCGCGGACGAGACAAGAAGCGAATTCGAGCCGGTGACTCACGCTTCAAGCCTTCGGTTTATCATAAACAGAATTAAATGAAAATAAAACGAAGAAAAATAAAATGAAGAGTGAAACTTTTCCATCTGCGGGCAACAACAAATTGTGAAAATTAATGGAATAACCAATTTTGCGAAAATTCTGGGTCGTAAGAAAGTTACGTTCTTTAAAGAAATTAATAAATATAAATAAGAATAAACTATAATTTCGTATCGTGACAAATTTACGATGATTTTACAAAAAAAAAGGCAAAGAAAAATCAAATTCTTCCAAAATTTTAGCTCGTAGAAAAATTATGTTGGATTTATTCTGCCTCCTAACAAAGTCACGGTCTTCAAAATAAAATAAAATAAAATAAAATAAAATAAAATAAAATGAAATAAAATAAAATAAAATAAAATAAAATAAAATAAAATAAAATAAAATAAAATAAAATAAAATAAAATAAAATAAAATAAAATAAAATAAAATAAAAATAAAAATAAATTGCCAACATTGCGGCTCTCAACAAATCTACGCCAATTCTCCAATTCGAAAAAATGAATTCCGCTAATATCCTGGTTCCTAACAAATCGACGATGATTCTACGAGCAAAAAAATGGATTCCACCAACATTCTGGCTCGTAAAAAAAAATTTACGTTGTATTTTACGAATTCGTACTCGATGCAAGGATCGGAAAATAATGTGAACGGTAAAATCGAAGACTCGGAACTAGGTCCGAATTGCTGCTTGGTTGAATCTGCGCTCGTGTGAAAACGCTCGGCACGAGAGACTTCACCGACTCCGCTACTAGGCCGCTTTACTCGTCATTGTATCCAGGCGGAAGTGGACTCTCCGCGGCTCTACGCGCCCGCCGCCGACGTAGCCGCGAATCGTGGGTGGGAAAAACGATTAGCGTGCGTCGTACCGTTGCTCCGGTATCGCCGGTCTCATTAGTAAACACTTGCCAAATCGTTGTAACCTCACGAATCCGAATCGTGTCATCTCTACTAAAGCGATACTCGAAGATTTGAACCGACAACGAACGAACAAGCTGGCAAAGTATTGAGAAAATGACTCAGAAAAAGAAGCCGGCAATGAAAAATCGAAATAATTTTTTATTTTAAGAATTTCCTTACGTAATCATTTTTTACGATTTTTTTCTGTTATTACTTTGAGGAATTTTTTTCCATTTTTTGAACATTTATTCTCGTATTTTTTATTTTTTTCTAAGAATTTGAAGGATTTTTCGTATAATTTTTTTAGAAATTGCTTCATTGACGTTTAATCGAAATTCTATTATTATTATTCGTTAAAATTCATGTTTAATCGTGATATTTATTTTCGTCGAAAGAATAAATATAGAAAATTATTGATTGATTTTTAAAAATATATCGTACGATTATTGATCCGGAAAAATAATTTTATGAGCTCCGAGGTATGGATTTAAAAAAGAAAACGTCGAGTGCTACGATCGACAGACCGTCGCCACCCAATGATCTATTATTAGTAGCGAATCGCAACGGGGCGAACACCGACGCGGTGTTATTAATCACGTTGAATTCGCTGGTGAGTCACGAGTACGCGATTGGAGACGTGTGTAACGCGTTGGCTATCCGGAGTCCAGCGACGGTCATCTCCTTCTGCCATTCTGATCATCGGCGATCGAACGTGCGGATTTTTAATTGATATTTTTATCGAACGAAGAAATATTTAATTCATATTTTTCGAACGAATAAATATTTGATAAATACATTTATAATGACAAAATATTCGTTTGATATTTTTCGAATGGAGAAACTTTCATTTGTTTTTTTTTTTTAGCCAGGAAACATTTGATTGATATTTTTCGAACTAAGAAATATTTGATTAATATTTTCCGAATGAAGAAATATTCAATAAATAAATTGTGAACGACAAAATATTTAATTGATATTTCTGTGGAGTGGGGAAACATTCATTTGATATTTTTCGAGCCAAGAATTTGATATTTTTTGAACAAAGAAATATTTAATTGATATTTTTCGATCGAGGAAATATTTAATTGCTTTTTTTCAAGGAAGGAAATATTTGGGTGATATTTTTCAAGCTTAGTAATATCGAATTGATATTTTCCGAACGTAGGAATGTTCAATTGACATTGTCGGAACGAACGAATATTTAATTGATCGAGGTCAATGACCACGTGCTTCCGGCGCGATATCGCCGATGAGCTGCTGCGAAATCTACGCTTCGGTGGTAGCTTCGCAAAAACCTCATCAACTGGCTGCCAGTTACTAAGGCACACCTTCGCCCTATAGTTTTTTCGCAGCGTCCGAGATTACATCGTCTCCGCAGCAACGAAAAAACACGCCGTTTCCCTCGGAAAACCGTCCAAAGACCTCGATCGATCTCCGTACGACATAGTCCGTATGTTAAAATAGCTCACGCCGGTGATGGTCGACGCGCAACAAGTTTGTTGACTATTACGATACATCCACACTTGCTCCACGTTTACGTGTAGACTATTTACGATATATAGGTATATTAAATTTAAAAAATACGAATAAATGAACGAATATACAGTTCTGATTATTAATATTATTATATATTTGGTTATTTTTTATATTCTTTCGTGGAATTTAATAATAATAATTATTATTATCATTATTTCTCTAATGATTATTGTATTCAGGGCAGAATATAAGAAATAACGAAATATATAATAATCTTAATCATCCAAACCCAAGATGATAATAATAATAAATATTATTATTATAATGATATAAATAGTATGGAATAATGATAATAATAATAATAATAAATATTATTATTATTATTATATAAATAGTATCGAAAAAAAATATTAATAATTTATTATTATTATTATTATTATTATTATTATTATTATTATTATTATTATTATTATTATTATTATTATGATAATAATAATAATAATTTTCATTATTATATAACAATATAATATTTCTATAATAATAATAATTAATATATTTGGGTTATTTGGTTATTCATTTATCTATATATGAAAATTTGAACCCTAAAGTTCATAGAAAATATATATATCTATAGCATATAAAAAAATGAATAAATAAATACATAAATCTCATTACTATTATTATATTATTATCATATATATACACACAAAAACTATATAATACATCTAAAAAAATCAGAGAAAAATTATATAGATCTGAATATCATTATTATTATTATCACATATGATAATAATAATAATAATAATAATGATTTTCAGATCTATATAATTTTCTCTGGTTTCTTTTAGACATTTCATATAGTTTTTGTACATACGTTGTCAAAAGTTTGGCACGTACGAAAATCGTCATTCCCGTGTACATACATTAACATCAAAACGTTGCACATCAAAAACCGAATGAATCATCATCGCATTTACTCACCCAGCCCCATGTCCGTGAATATTTCCTTCGGCGCGATATCATCCGCATTAATTTTCCTCGTATAAGTCGACGTCTGTTGACAAACGTTATTTCCAGATGTTCGCGACGAAGTTTTGGCCGGCGATTGTTCCGGCGCTGATTCGAATTCCGAATCCCCAGTTTCGGTTCCGCTCTGTTGCTGCTGCTGCTGTTGTCCACGATTTTTCGTCGTTCCACGAACATTCGTCGCAACGTTTTCAGAATTATCCGAACCCATAAAATCATTCGACATCAAAAATTTTTCATCGTTCAAACGTTTTTCCGTTTCGTTATCGCGTTTAACGGATGAAAAATGTCTATCATTATCGTCATCGTCGTCCTCGTCGTCCGCGTCCAAACCTCGTTTCGGCAACGGCGGAAGCGGTTTCGTCGGTGCGTCATCGTAATAATCTTTCTTCGTTTCCGCAATTCTATCGCCTTCGTTCTTCGCAAAATTTCCAAAACGTTGATCAGGTTTTTCAACGACGTTCCAAGTATCGTCGTCGATTAGATTCTTGGCGTTCATCGTTCCCGAGGATTTCGTTGGTTCCGCGTTTCCGTCGTCTCCGAGAAAATCGAATTCCGGAGATTTTTGAGGTCCCGGAATAACGGAAGACTCGACATTGCTCGTGTAACGATCGTTAAAATCATCTTTGTCAATTTTTTTATCGTCCATATTGAAATTCATGGGTTCGATTGTTATTTTTTTGTCACCCGTTGGATCGCGAATTATCGTGGAATCTTCGATTTTTTCGTCATTTTGTCTCTTGTCCGGAGCCAAACGAGCGTTCAGACTGCTCGTGTCGGTTTTGTTGTCATCGAAAATATTTTGTTTCGTAATTTCAATGATTTCGTTCGGTTTAATTTCCGTTTGGCGCTGCTGTTGATGTTGCAAATCTCGAACGTCAACGTCTTCGTCATCTTTGTCGGCGACATTTTGTAATTTCGTCGAATGTTGATGATAAGCGCTTGTGTATCTTTCGGTATCCATGAAAGCCATTGTCGCGGCTTTGGCATCGTTTTCACGAATTTCTTTCGTTTTTCCCGTTATTTCGGATTCGTAATTGTCGTCGTCGAAACGACGTTCGTGCAATTCGGCGCGCGCAATTTCGTCATCGAGTTCGACGTTCGTGCGTTCGTCGTCGAACTTTTGAAAATCCGCGGAAGGTGGCGGGGTAGCGGGTACGGGTTGCAAATATTTTTCGTCACCCGGTATACTAGTGTCTAAAATATTACGTTCGAGTTTGCTGGCAACGTCCATGAGTTCCGTTTCACGGGGTCTGGGAACGTCGATCAATTGATGAATCGCCGTTGTATCGGTGAACCTCGATTTTCCATCATCCCCGACGATTCCACGAATCTTCGTTTCATCCGTGGGCGAACCTTCGTGCTCCAAATGCTCGAAATCGTCCATCGAATCGTTCTCACGTTTTATTACGCTCGTTTTCGTACGCGATTCCGTCAGCGGGGCTTCGAGCTCCGGATGACCGTCGATTTCCATTATTGACAGAAACAATTGACGTCGCTCACGACGCGAAACAAGATTTTGTTACAATAAAACAAAATGGAGAACGTTGCAAACCCCTCCACGAGTCGTTGAAAAATTTATCGATGAACAGTTTTTTGAACGTTCTTACGATGGATTTACAATTTTTTTCAGGGTTAACTCGTATTTGTTTGGATATCAAAGAACGGGGAAAAAAAAAATAATAATATGTGGCACTGCGATTGTGGAAATTGAGGTTATTTTGGCGGATGTGGAAGCTCGGAGATTGGTGGAACGAGACGACACTCTTTGCGCGTATATGAATGGAGAAAGCCGGTCGAACCGGATTTCCGATAGTCTCGCCGGTTATTCGGATTGAATCTTGATTATTTTTCCACGCCGGGTTTTGTTCTTCTTTTTTTCTTTGTTTTTTTTTTGGAGAATCGCGCGTGAGAATCGTTCGGGAAACACTCGGGGGGTTGATGGAGATCGTAACCGGGGCTCAGCTGTCAAACGTCACTTTCGTGGCTCACGCGAGCCGCAGCAGCACTGCCCCCCGCTCGCGACGTGAATCAAGCTTTCGAGGAGCTCCCTATGACGAATCAGCAGCAGTGGGGAATCACACACGGAATTGGAAGCACAAGCGATGGTCAGTGAGAGAACGCGAGGCTTCGTGGCTGAGGAGAAAGGATAACGGAGTCATCGAAAGAACCTTTGGAAGGGGCCGGGGGGGAGGGGGAGGAAGCGCCACGGCGGGAGAAACCGAAGACTCGTGGCAGGGTCACTGGAGCGAGATTGGAGGATTTTTACCGACCCTAGGGTCGCTGAATTCGATCGTGGGGATAAGAAGGGATCTGCGTTACCGACCGGACTGGGCAGGATGGTTGCGGAGGGGTGGGGGATTTATTTGCGAGGGCGTTGCGGTGAGGCTTGATAAGTTAGGTCCATGGCTGCTTGGTCAAAGACTCAGCTGGGGTTTTTAAAATTTATTTTTAGTAAAATGTAATATTAATTATGATTAGGTCGACTGTTTATGATTGAGTGGAAGATTTGGGTTTTTTGATAGCGCCATTAATGGTCTGGCCAACGTCGGGGGTCCAGGGTGACCCCGAGAGATGAGAAAAGTAGAGCCGCTTGGATAACAATTTTTTGCCTATTTTATTACATAATTTTTTCAAAATTGGAAATATTATATTGTATTATAAATCATTTTGCTCCTCACTTTTCGAAGAATAAATATCACCATTCGTTATATGTTGAGTGAAGTTGCGTATATGTGCAACTTCACAGCCTGTAGAACGTATAGATATCATTTTCAAATCGTCTACTTCGGCTCAACATTCTTGTTTTTTTTTGTAAAGCATTCTTTCAGGAGGCGGGCCGGTAAAAGAATTCGAATTTGGGAAATAACGGACACCCTAATATACAGGTATAGCAGCGCAGCTCGTTCGACGACGCGAAGATGGCAGCCAATCTCCGCGCGGTCGATCAAACTACGTCACTCGGAGAATCAACTCATATACACGCGTTTCCGGGATTTTTATATTTCGGGACATTGTCGTTCGAATCCATGCGGATTCGGTATATTTATTCTCGGAGCGTTTTGATTCTCTCTATCGACCTCCCGAAAACATTGAATATTCGGAACTTTGATTCGTATCACGAGGAACTGCTCGCAGCGCTCGTATCGGCCGCTCTGGAAGTAACTTCCTCAACGGATTTTGCGACTGGAGAAGCGCGCGGGTGGAAAAAAGTATTCGACTTATGTTTATATTTAGACCGATATTGCTGCGAGAAAAAGTGTAATAGCGATGGAAAGAGAGTAGATTCTGGGAGGTTCTGAACCTCTTTCGCCCTGGTTGAAGCTGATTGGCAGACATAAGCTATATCTCGATGATTTCGACCAATCAGCTTCAACTAGAAAGACACAGGCTGAGATCCACCCACTGTTTTCTTCTCTTTTTAATTGCGATTACACTTTTTATCGTACCCTTATTGGTCCATATGTGTATGTTGGTTGGAGGAGTAAAGCGGAGTAAAGCTCGGCGGTGGGACAACGTGCGAGGCACGCGTTATGGTCTTTGATAATCGAGATAACGTCGTCGCGTGGTTCGGAATCATGACGCATACCGCGATTATATCATTCCGCTGATACGGAGGATGCGATGACACTGTTCCGATATGACGATGCTGATAACGCGCAGGGTTGATGATGAAAATGTTCTAATTCACGACCTTGGCGATGGAATGAATACAGAATGGAGTTGACTGTCGATATTATTGAAACTATGAAAAAATTGAATGATCGATAATTTTTCAGAATTTAATGTTTTGCGTTATCCGAAAATTTGTCGATTAACAAAATTTTATAATTCGTTGTTTGAAAGTTTGGTTTGCTTTTTTTTTGTTATGTAGGTTTGATAGAGGTTGAATTTGAGTGTCGGTATTATTGAGACAATGAGAAAATGGAATGATCGATAATTTGTCGGAATTTAATATTTTGCTTTAAAAAAATCGTTGATTAACGAAATATAATACTTTGTTGTTGGGAAATTGTTATTGTTTTTTTTTAGTGGCACTTGGGGATTTATTATTGTTGAAATATGAGGGTGGATAGGTTTTTGAGGTTATGTAGGCTTTCGCGGTCGGTAACGAAGACCGTAATAGCGTTTAAACCTACCGGAAGTGTCTGTTTCTTGTTTCTTGTTTGATGGATTAAAGAGATAAAAGAAAAATGAAGAACTTATTCGACCGTCATTTTAATACCTAATAATAGATTAATATTATTCACGGATTCGATCGAACGGTCACGTGCAAAATTTTTGATTCTCGTTTTTTCTACGAAAACCGGTTAACATTCCGAAAATCGAGTACGACGTTTCTATTAAGATTCCGTTATTCGTCGGTCAATAATCGCGATTTCGAATTTCTAGAATCGGCTATTCAGAAAAAAAATAAAAATAAATAAAAATAAATAAGCAAAAACTTTTCTTGCTTCGTGAAATCGTTGTAATTTCGTTGCGACATCGAATCGTTGCAACGGATGTACAAAGCAAAATTGGAAACATTGCACAAGGCTACTTAAATCCATATACAGCCAAAGACGTGGGTTTGAAAAGCCACGAATGGAATAAATCGCACGACCAAAGCCACAAGGACGTATCCACCTTGCATGTCCACGACATCTATGCCCTTCTGATTCTCGCATCGCATTATTCCACGATCAACATCATTTTTTATTAACCATACGCATGAGTCTACGCATGATCTCCCAATTCGCTGCCTGGAACACCGTAATTAGAGTAACAAATCGGGTTGGATAATTTTTCTTCGTTCCAACTACAAAATAAAATAAAAATCTTTAAACAATATATTTTTTCTAAATCGATACTTTATTATTCTGTCCAGAGAATTCAATACAACATTAACTACGCATGTTGACGTTATCGTGAACAAAAATGAACGATTAAATAAATAGAACGAAACCCAACAATCCAAAATATCGAATTCTAAAATTATCTAGTTCACGAAGGAAAAAAAAAACGTTCGTAATCTCGCTCCAATCCAACGTGGTCCAACAGCCCGACATAATATAATTCCATACAGCTATCAAACTGACCACCAAATCCCCAACTCTCAAAATCAAATCAAACGACATAAAGAAAAATTTCCGCATTAATTTTCTCCCTCCAATTTCTCATTCAAAACAAACCCCCATAGAAAATATTCAAAAATAAACAATAAATAATCTACGATCTACCTAAATATCCCCACGAAAATAAAAACCCAAAATCCTCCCTCTCAAAATAAAAACCATCCCCATAAACATCCCCCAACCTCATTCCAACTCCCCCCACCCCGCGGAAGAATCTAAAAAAAAAATCCATCGCCGATAAAACCCAGCCCGGGGCCCGCAAATTTACTGTTTCATCCCTGAGCCACGCGACAAAACCCAGTCTCGCATTGGTCGGACATCGTCACAGCAGTCAGCGGTTAGCAGCGTAGACGTACGGGCGCTCCTTCTTCGAACCGGCCGAATAATGCCGCTCTTCTAACACCCCCCCATCCAAAAAAAAACCCCCCCAAAAAAATAACAAAAAAGCCGGAAGAAGTTGTGCATCTCGTAAAAACCTCGTGGAATCTCATTCGGTCTCGCCGTTACTTCTACGGTTAGTCACAAAAATCACTTCTAAAAAAAAACCCTATTTCCTCTATCTTCTCTTCATCAATTAATTCGTCAAATTAAATATTTTCCCCACCGAAAAATGTGTGAATAATATATTTAAAAAAACGAGAATTAAATTCTGACAGATTATCGTGAAATTAAAATCGAACGTCGAATGGTCGACTAGCTACGAAGACCGAACGCTCCGCACTGCAGTCCCTCACGGTTGGCTACAATTACTACAATACACACATTTACACACACAAATATATATATATATATATATAATATATATCTATATATATATATTATATATATATACACATATATATACACAAACGAGAGCGCACACAGATTCACACGCCCGAGGCGCAAACACCGGACCGAAAAACTTCGGTGAAATAACAATTGCGATGGCCACTGTCGTAACACGCGTCAACGGTTCGGCCAACGGCGAGTCATCGATTGTCAAAGATCGTCGAACTTCGGCAAACGGAATTTTGGCTAATGGAAAAATCAACGGTTGCGTTAATCGACGAATCGCGAACGGCAACGGACACCTTCAGGTATGTAATTCAACGTTGACGATTATTAGACCACGTTGCGGGGAATTCTTCGTTGGGTCGGTGTTGCATCAATATTGCACCGAGGTCCGTTGCACCGCGACACCAGCGAAGAAAGACCTCGGAGGTGTTACGATAATCGTCATAATAGTTTTAACAATGGTGATAATGAATTCTGGGCGGGGAGGGGTGTTTTTTTCGTTATTTTTTTTCGAGTCGGTAATTTTTTTCGTTCTTGTTAATTTGTTGGGTGAATAATTGTTGAGACGATGATTGGTTATGAAAGACTGACGGACGGGGGGTTGATGATAATGATAATATCGGCAACAATCGTAATGAAACCAACCAATCAAATTTTTTTCTGAAATGCAGATTTTTCGATGTTTGATAATTTGTTCTGCGAATGATTGAAAAAATAGTTATTAAGATAATAATTATGACAATAAAATAATAATCAATCAATCACTCAACAATATTTTATTTTCGTTGATAATTTTTGCTCTTTGCTGATTCGTTCAACTACTATTCGCACAATTATTGTCTTTGGAAAAACAACAGAACCGCCATCAACAATAATAATACTGATAATAATCATTGATCAATCATTTAACGATTTTTTTTATACTACTATTTTTTCTGCTAATTCTTCCACGGGCTAATTGTGAAATAATTATTTTTTGGTAAAACTACAGACGATAAATAATCAAATAATCAAATAATCAAATAATCAAATAATCAAATAATCAAATAATCAAATAATCAAATAATCAAATAATCAAATAATCAAATAATCAAATAATCAAATAATCAAATAATCAAATAATCAAATAATCAAATAATCAAATAATCAAATAATCAAATAATCAAATAATCAAATAATCAAATAATCAAATAATCAAATAATCAAATAATCAAATAATCAAATAATCAAATAATCAAATAATCAAATAATCAAATAATCAAATAATCAAATAATCAAATAATCAAATAATCAAATAATCAAATAATCAAATAATCAAATAATCAAATAATCAAATAATCAAATAATCAAATAATCAAATAATCAAATAATCAAATAATCAATAATCAATAACAAATAATATATAATAAAAATACTAGGAATGCTAGAAATAGTAGAAATAGTTGGAATTAGGTACCGGCAAACTCGACCGTGGTATCACTTCGCGTCGATATCTCACGTACAACAAACAAAAGAACTTTGCTATTCCACGTGAGTAAGGCCGGTTCGCTAAGTTAGCTCGCCGTGAGCGAAGCAAATAAAGAAAAAGAACGTATGAAACGCGGACTCCGGAGTTCCCGTGGACGTAATGCCGGCGCGGCTAGACGCAGAGGGTTGGCCGACAATTGCGTTATACCGCTATTCCGACCAGACGGTTGTTGCGTGAGTCAGTGCGCGTGTACTCGTTTGGTGCGAATGCACTCGCGAACCCGCGAAGCTGCGCCCGTTTTGAAAAACGCGTGTGACGTTAAACGCTCGTTCGTACTAGCTTGGTTGTTTCTCCGGGGGTTCGCGGGAATTGCGAAATCATGGTTTCGGTGTGATTTCGTTTATCGACGAGCCGCGGAGAGAGGGCGAGAGAGAGAGAGAAAGAGAGAGAGAGAGAGATAGGGAGACGAGGAAATGTAATCAAGGACAGATGCGAGATGCGTGGACTTGCGCCTGGTTCGTGAAAAAAATTTTGAGACCGGACCATTGGCCAAGTCGTTTGATTGTTGACTAACACGCGGCGAGCCGGCGTTCGAATCTCGGAGGATCGTTGATTAATAAATTTAAACATGGACCATTTTTTCTTTCGTTTTTTAGTTCGAAATTTTGTTTCACAAAGTTTTGAATGAATCAGTCGATATTTATTTAAATTTTGTTGCTTATGATGTATAATTATTATATACTAATTGATATATAATATATTAATATTGATGACAATCATAATAATAATGATATAATATATTATATTATTAATAGGTATATATATTTCTATCGACTCAATTTTATTATTATCATTATTATTATTATTAGCATTGTTATTATTATTATTATTATTATTATTATTATTATTATTATTATTATTATTATTATTATTATTATTATTATTATTATTATTATTATTATTATTATTATTATTATTATTATTATTATTATTATTATTATCATTATTATTATTATTATTATTATTATTATTATTATTATTATTATTATTATTATCATTATTATTATTATTATTATTATTATTATTATTATTATTATTATTATTATTATTATCATTATTATCGATCGACGAAAATAATAACAACGAGAATAATACCAATTATCGTATTATATATCAATTATACATAAAATATTGATATATAATTGATACACAATCCGATAATTCATATTACTCTTTCTTTTATTTTCTTCTGTTGACGGAAAATAATAATAACAATGACAATAATAAAATTGGGTCGATAGAAATATATATACATGAGGAAGACTGGTTCAACGACGCGTGAGATCCGGTTTTTCGAGACCGAACGACAAAGAGGGAGAAATGTGAGATAACGATGATGCGACGTCGCACGTGGCGTCCGTGGGAAAGAGGGTGGGGGGGAAGGAGGAGATTCGGAATCGTCGCAGTGATCCGTCGTATGCTGGGAAATCGCGAGTAGTACATTTCGCCGCTCAATTTGGGTCAAATCCGAGGGCTGATGTATGGGCTTCGCGGGGCAAACGGCCAATTGCATCGCGCTGCGTCTTGTAATCCGCGTTAATAGGACGGATTTAGGATGCCCTTCGATCCCTGCGTTTGAGCTCTCGCTCTGTTAAATTCATCAAAATTTCTTCTTGGATTATCAACGGCCAGATTTGAAAAAAAAAAAACAAAAAGAGCAATAACGAAAATTAGAATTTTTATCGTTTGGTAATTAAATAAATTAATTGCTCTTCGAGGTCAATTAATTTGATGGATGATTGAAATGATTGATGGTTTATCGGGGAGCACTTTGGGAAAATTACGATTCGGAACAATGACTGACGATGGAATATATCGGAAAATTTGCTTGCCAATTCTATGAATAATCAGAGTCAAAGTTGACTTTACGAAGTTTCGTGAAAAATTCATTTGCATGTACGACCTTAAGGTCTTGCACGGACTGCACGATCAATCTTATGAAATGACGTCGTATTATGTTTCACACCGTGTCGGCTCACGAGGTTTCGTATTTTATAAAGTTATTCGGTGAAAATTAAAGAAAAAAATTAATTCAGTCAATTAATTAATGATTAAAAAAAATTAATTCAGTCAATTAATTAATGATTAGAAAAAAAAATTAATTCAGTCGATTAATTAATGATTTAAAAAAAATTGTTTCAGTCGGTTAATTAATGATTTAAAAAATTTATTAATTAATGGTTAGGTAAATCGTTGGCGAATCAATTAATGAGTGAATTGAGCGATTAGTAAATTTAGGAATAGATTAATCAATGACCCGACTAATCGACGAGCTTTTCTATCAAATTGACTCATCGAACGGATAATTAATTGATTAATTGCTTGATCGACTCATCGATCTTAATCAAAGATCGTCGCGATTCGGATAAAAAATTAAACTTATTAATTACTCATAAAAACATCAATAACTACCACAACTACCGGTAATACCACCAGTATAAGCTACCATTATCAATTACTCAACCCATTCAATTAATTTATAATTAACAGATGAAGAAAGGAAAGCGAAGGAATGAAATTTACGATCCGGAATCGAAGGAATCCTTCGAAAGACCTACGCTCGTAACAGCTGCACTCACACATCTCGGATTTTACATACTAATGTTCTTAGGATTCATCAATCAATTATTTTTCACTCCAAAAGTCGCTCGAGAGAAAAATCGAAAGGTATTGATTGCATTAAGGTGAAACGATACATCGCCGTCGTCAAGTAGATTTAGTTAAGTAGATCAAACCTATATCTCATGTTTTTCTCAAAATCGCGAAAAAAAAATTCGCGGATTTCTTTACAATAAAAAAAATCTTCATCTGAAATTTTTTTTGGGAAAAACATGAGATATAGATTGGTCCTTGATGGATTCTACATAGATTCACCAAATTTCATCGAATTCCGTTCAGGCGTTAAGGCGTGAAGTACCGCGGAATATTTAACAATTTACACACGTAATTTTCGGTAAATCTACTTAACGACGATGATTTATCGCCTTAAACCGACTTGCAACTGCGTTAAAAAATAAAGTATGGTCTCTCCTATACGTTTGCTACTTAATTTCCGATCGATCACTGATCAATCGCACGATCTTTACGGGTTTTTTCTTCGATTACGTTGCAGGGCTACGCAAATCTCTACGACAATTTCGAGACTTTTTATCTTCGATACGTTTATCGAAGAATACGAGACTGTTGGAACCGTCCTATATGCTCGGTTCCCGGTGCAATGGTGCAATGGTCACCCTCAAGGACAGAATCACTCGCGATCACGGTTGGACTTTCGAGTAGGTATTGTCATCTATCGATGCCAATTTAATATTTGTCTCCATTTTTCATTTTATCGAAGGAAAAAATAAATTAATGATTTATTCATTTATTTTTTCGTTTCTGCAAAGGAAA
This sequence comes from Sussaba pulchella, assembly GCA_963971145.1. Classification (NCBI taxonomy): domain Eukaryota; kingdom Metazoa; phylum Arthropoda; class Insecta; order Hymenoptera; family Ichneumonidae; genus Sussaba; species Sussaba pulchella. The sequence continues at coordinate 14,979,488 of OZ020169.1, read as the reverse complement.
AACGTAACTTTTTTCATATCAGTCGCGTCTGTCCGTCTGTACGTTCGTCCTAGAGACGCGAAGATTTTTAATTTGGCAAAGTAATACATTTTATTAATCCACAAAAATGTTTTCAAGCCTTAAAAAATATTCACACGACGATGAAAATTGGGTAACATTAAATACTCGAACTTTTTCTTCGTTTATCGAATTTTATACATCGTGTGGGGTATCAATAAAAAGGCCTCATCATGTGGGACACAAAACTATTTTTTCCATTATTTTAAATTACGTATTTGAAAAAATTTTCTGAAAAATATGAAAAAAAAAAAAAAAAAACATTCATCTCCTGATTGCGAAAATATTGGATTTAAAATTCGAAAAAAATTCAGAAAACTCCAAGCCTCAATGAATGTTTACCGTAAAATTATAACTGAAGCCCTAGATTCAACAGATCTCTGAAAATCGATTGTAAAAGATATTTCACGAACCTTTTGGACGCGAGTAAAATTCGCTCTCGATCGGGTTTTAATATTTTTGTTAATCGTTTATTTTAGGTTCACGGGAACGGAAACGCCATGTATTAATCTGGGCTCGTACAATTATTTGGGCTTCGCCGAGGCGACTGGCCAATGTGCCGAACAAAGTATCGACACTTTGAAGAAATACGGTTGGGCCGGTTGCACCTCGCGTTTGGAACTCGGTAAAT
>OZ020169.1:14947731-14978600 GCA_963971145.1 Sussaba pulchella | reverse complement strand
ACTCATGGGAACGTTTACGAAGAGCTTCGGATCTGCTGGTGGTTACATCGCTGGCTCAAAGGTGAAAAATCTTCATTTTTTTATATTCGCATTTTTATTGTTATTATTTTTTTCTATAAAATTTATTTCTCTTTATTTTTCGTAATTATCGATTGTCTCCTTTTTAAATTGACTTCGTGTACTTTTATCATCCGAATAATTTAAAACATTTTTTTTCAGGCTTTGATAAATTATTTGAGAACTCGTAGCCACGCTCACACTTACGCGGCGGCCATGTCGCCGCCGATAGTTCAGCAGGTCATAACTTCGATGAGAATAATAATGGGGGAGGACGGCACCGACGCCGGTCAAAAACGTACCAAACAGCTAGAGCGCAATACCCGATACTTCAGACGCAGGCTCAATCAGATGGGAGTGATTATTTACGGCCACGAGGATTCGCCCGTCGTGCCGATGCTAGTTTATCTCTATTCCAAAATTGGGTAGGTTCATCATTGGTTCTTATTCCGAAAATTTCATGAAATAATTAATTTAAAGATATAGGGAAATAATAATAATATTGATAATAATTATTATTATTGATTATATAAATATTATTATTATTATTATTATTATTATTATTATTATTATTATTATTATCATTAATTATTATTATTATTATTATTATTATTATTATTATTATTATTATTATTATTATTATTATTATTCTATTTTTGAAAATAATAATTAAAATAATTTAATAATCATTAATTTATTAATTTGAAAAAATAATAATTATATAATATTTAATAATAATAAATTAATTAATTTGAAAAAATAATAATTCTAATAATTATTTAATATTTAATAATAATTTGATAATAAATGAAATTATTTATATAATAAATAATAATAATAATTATTAATATTATTATTATTAATGTTTGTTTTACGATATTCATTTTTCAAAAAAAATTATCTATCATTCATATAAGTATAAATGTATAGTTAAATTATCGCCATTATTTTATTTGTTCCTTACGATTAATTGTTTTTTTTTTCTTCGAACAGTTCCGTCGTTCGCACGTTAACGACAAGAAAAATAGCGACGGTCGGAGTTGGATTTCCAGCCACTCCCTTGATGGAAGGTCGAATCCGTTTCTGTCTCTCGTCCGCGCATACCAAGGAACAACTCGATTACGTGAGTAACGAATCAATTTCTTTTCCACAAAATTCTTATCGTACACGGAGAGAAAATTCCGGGAAAAAACCTCTTTCAAAGGCTGTAATCGTGGGAAGCACGTTAATTTTCTCACATTTTCTTTACTAAAATTGCCTGAATTTCACTGAAGCAATGTCATTTTAATAATTGAAATTTTCATGAGTAAAGTATTAATAATTGTAGTTTAATTAATTGAAATTTTAATGATTGAAATTTTAATACTTGAAATTTAGATAGTTGACATTTTAATAATTGAAATTTTAATAGTTGACATTTTAATAATTGTAGCTTGAATAATTGAAATTTTTATTACTGAAATTTTAATAGTTGAAAACATTTTAATGATTGACATTTTAATAATTGAAATTTTAATAATTGACATTTCAATAATTGAAATTTTAATAATTAAAATTGTTATAATTGAAATTTTAATAACTTTTATCCCCTTTCTTCAAATTCCCACAATTAATTCGAATCTCACCCGACGACTCAATCCCCTTCAAATCTTCGATTAAATTTCAGGTATTATCGAACATCGAGGAAATGGCGGATCTCATAGGACTCAGATATTCGCGAAAGCCTCGCGATCCCACTCCCATAGAATATTATTCCGACAGCGAAACCGAATGACGTTCCACGTAAAAACAAAATACAAAAACAAAAAAAACAATAGCTTTAGGACGCTCCAAAAAAAAATTGGATAATTCTATAGAAGCACAAAGAAAAAAAGAAAAACATAAAAAAAAAAACATTTCCAAAAGTTACCGCGTAAATTAATGAGATAACAGTGTCTTGCCTCGTAGCTGAAAGTCGCGATTTTCGTTCGAGCGGCGCGAATCCGTGGCGATTTCGAGGCGATGGAGAAGATAAAATAGATGATAAAACGAGAAAAAAAAAACGGAGCTTTTTCGGAAGCTGCATTTTTATCATTGTAAAAAAAAGAAAAAAAAAAGGCTCGCCGACGAATCGTAAAGATCGTTGGCTCATCGTTGCGCAACACTCGAAGAGATAACGGCTACTCTGCGATTACAGCGAACCCTGTGAGTCTGGAAAAAAAAAATAATGATTCGAATATTTCCGGATTTGAAAGAGAAAATTTTTTTATCGTATCGAAACGATAAAAAAAAAAAAAAAAAAATAATGCGGCGATTGTCACAATTTTTACTTTGTCATTGTAGGGTTAAATGTCTGCATTATTAATTAGCTAGTCATTTGCTTGACCGTTGACCGTCGCGTTTACCATAATTCAAATCTATCGAAATATTATATTTTTTTTTTCTTTTCTTTTTTTTTTTCCCCCGTAATAAAACGCTTGAGATTTTAATCATCGCCTCATAAATTCGCCACGCGGAATAACGTATTGTAACGACAAAGTAACGAATGGAATTTGGCGACGCTGCGGAGTCACTGCCTTTGCGCGAAACAAACGAAAAAAAAAAACACCAAAAGATTTTTCGAGAAAGCAATGAATTTTTTTTTTTCTCGATTTAGCGAAGGTTTTTTTTTTTCGCAGCTCGTAACGTTGAAGAATCTGACTCTGATTAGGTTGATTGAAGCAATTTAGAAAGTCAACGACACGCTATTTATCCGATATTGCATTACGGAGTATTTCAGCCAGATACCTCAATAGGATTTACCGAAATAATAAGAGTCTGTACAGAGAAAATTTGTAAAACAACTGAGAGAAAACAAAAAAAAAAAAACGAAAGCGAATGACGTCAACGAGAAATTTATTTATTTTTTTCTATTTTTTTTTCTTATACGAATGTGTTTGGTACAATTGTTTGCTCGTAGTTTTAAGATTGTCGTATCCGCCTCTTGAAAAATTAGAATATTGTTATTGTGTTTTAATTTTTTCACCCCTTAATTTAAATAATTGTATTTACGAATAGTATTTATCTGCCATTTCACGTCCGCTTGACGTCCATCGTATTTCCTTTGTAAATTCGTCGATCTTTTTTCTTTTATTCTTATTTTCTTTTCGTTTTTTTTTTTTACGACGGGTTTCGAGACGATGTAATACACCGAGAAGGTCGAGGGAGATAGCACGAAGACGCGTATCGGCGTTCAGGGACGGACGAATGTCCAATAAATATGTGTTTTACATTATTATTACTATTATAATTTTTTTTGGGTTTTTTTGTCGAACAAATAATTATATTTTGTCGATTGGGTAGCGATCGAATGATCAAAGATGCAACAATCAAAATTTTTTCATTCCTGCGATGATTGTAATTAAGTTGGATGGATTGTTATTGTTTTAGGATGGAATTCTGATATTCGATAGAAATTATAATTTATTATAATTGGGCGGAGAAAATATTTTTGATATATTTTCAATGAATTGATGTCAGTGGCTGAGCGCATTTTTTGCGAAGGAAGATAATAATGTCACCGGTGAAAAGAAACATATTTAATCATCGGCGAATTGTTTTTTTTTGCTTGGTATTTTTTGATGGTTTGATTTCGTTCCGGATTTTCCAAACATTCCGAAATTAAAAATGTGAGCTTCGCAACGGATTTTTTCTTGTAAAATGATATGATTATCATTTAATTTTTCATTGCCTGTCAAAATAGATTGTACAATAGCCGACGATGGCTTAAGGCGTGAGATAAGAATTTTTGATATTTCCAAAGAAAAAAATAACCGTAAATTTGCACGATTTTCGAGAACTTCGTTCTGGTATTTCTGACTCCATATTCCTGTCTTTCATGGGAAAAAAATATTTTCAAGGTAAAGTTTGTCTCAAAAGTTCGCAGCTATCTCTCTCGCGCCTTAGACAATATTTTTCACGCGTTACCAATTGTTTTTCCGCCGATCGCACCGAGCACACGGTCTAAAATATAAAAAAAATTAAAAAAAAAAAAGGAACAATAATTCGATGTAGAAATCGCGTCGACTTCTTCGAAAAAGAAAAAAAATACTCAACAATTGTTCTCTCGGTGCATCAGCGGAAAACCCGCGAGACTTACCTCCGGATAATTTCGCAAATCTTGGGGGGGGGGGGGGGGGGCAAAACGAAAAAAAACGAAAGAACGAAAAAAAAATCTCATCACGCACATATCTGTACTCTCGGTGTTAACAACGTTATCAACATACTTACACATTCGTCACAATCACGTTTATTTTTGTAATAACAATTGTCAAACGAGTGAGAAACAAAAAAAAAAACAAAAAAACTTCTAAAATTGTAAAAATATTATTATTATTACGATTATTACGATTATTATTATTATTACGATTATTACGATTATTATTATTATTACGATTATTATTAATGCCTATCGTCATAGCCGGAGTAATTGCATTTGTTTTTGCGACGCCTCAGCTCCATTGAATATTTAAAAAATCATTAATTAATTATTGAGTTATTTCCAACTATTTCAAACTAAATAGACCGAGAAGATAATACGGCAATAGATCGATAAGGTAATCAACAAGTGCTCGACAACTTATCAAAATTTGTTTCTGCAAAGATAAATTCAGCGATCTATAAATTTATCAATTCCCTAATTGTCCATTTTCAATTTAAAGTATTTAAAAAAAAAAAAAAGGAATGATTTGTAAATTACTTAATAATCGATCAATTAATCTAACAATTATACAATTCGGAACGTAGAAAGCCTCAAAAGTTCTGGCAAACGATTAATCGATCGATAAATAGCTATTCAACATCAAATTTAAAAAATTCGACTATAAAATTAATCGATTAATTAATCAATGAATCAATTTAATGAGGATATCTCTCAAATTGTCATTTCAATTCGGACAGTATATTGTGAATCCTCGTCAAAACTATGGGATTGGTCGAAACGCAATTTTCAGGAGCGTAAGGCGGTTTGATGGAAACAATTCCCTCGATCTCCAAAACATCGTCGTTTTCCGTGACGGGAAAACGATTTTCCCGCAGAATCCTCAGCGCCTCCTTTTTCCGGTTCGCCACGAAGTTTTGTGAAGCTCGCGGAATCGTTTGTCGAAAGAGTTCGGGTATTTCCTCCTCCTCGGAGGACGTAACATCGATTCGTCGCACCGCGTGGCCCATCACGATCGTCAATCGTGGTTCGGCCCTGTCGTTTCCTTCGTACAGGACGACGCTGGAACATCGAGAGCTTCGAATTCACGCCGCCAGTCTCCACCCGCGCCTATCTCGGTCTTCATTGAAGACGAAGGACGAAATTCAAGGTTATGTGCTCGTGCTCGGTCGGTAAAAAAAACTGTAAACCCTTCTTTCTTCCTTTTTAAAAATGCCAAACGTTCCTAGATAATAAACAAGAATAATATTCCATCGTTCGATTCGTAACTTCACAAGATGCAAGAATTTGCGTCCATCGAGGAATGGTTGACATTTTTTAAATAAAAATTGTTCGCAATCTACTTTACCGACCGAGCACGAAAAAACCGGCGCGAGAAATTGCAAGTTTGTTTAAAACAGTCCAGACCCGTGTTTTAGGTTATTTCCGTGACTATTGAGGGAATAACCTAATAACCTAGGCGTATATTAGGGAATCATCTAATACTGTAGGTATTTTCTCTGACTGAATTGTCTTGATTCGAACGTTGGAAAATTGGGTTATTTCTCCCTAGGCAACTGCGACAGAGGCAAGAGATAAAATCTTTTGAGGGCCTCATAGTCAAGTTAGAAATGGACGTTGCAAGAAACCGTTGCTCTTATAAACCTATCCCAACCCTTCTCGGGGGGCCCTACGGACCCCTAATTCGATTACTATCGAACCCGCTACTGGACAGGACCCAACATGGCCGCCTGGGATTATCCCCCCCCCCCTCGACAATGGTCACCAATTATGATCGTGTGAATAAAACTAACCTCTCCGTGACAGGATCGACGGTGTAGACAATGCCGGTACGCACGTTATTGTCCGTCGTCGTGACCGTGCAACGTTTATTGACATAACTTTTCAAAACAACCGGATCGTTCTTATAAATATTGTGATCGAAATTCGACATTTTTGTCGATTAAAAATAACTAACAATTTTCGGTTCTTTCTTTATTTCGTTGTTATCGTATTGTTAAATTCTTGTACTACCGAGAAAAATGCGACGGAAGCGGATTCATGCGGCCCTCCCCGGCTTTTTCGTGAAACAAGCCGGTAATAGCAGACGAATTTTCAATTTCTCTCGTACTTCGCACTTTTCCGACAATGGCGGCAGCACTGGTCGTAAATTCGCGTCGTCCGTTTCTCTCACATCGTCTTAGAAAGTGTTTTTATTCGACATCGTTAATATTTTGGACAGAAAACGAGAACGATCGACTGCACAATTTTAAGACGCAGCCAACCGTTCTCGTCTATCAGTCGAGAGATCAATCGCGATCGAAAAAACTGCTTTACCGTTTTCCATTACCGACCGAGCGCGCGATGTCGCTGGAAAAACGGACGCGCCGCAATCACACCGCATATTCTGAGAATTGGGCGGGAAAACTATCGCTCTCTTCCTTGCCTCGGCGGTATCATTAGATTTATATCGTCGTTGTTCGTTTTTTGTTCTTTCAATTTTATTAGTAAGTATTATTAAACTCTTTACATACTTTTTTGTATTTTTTTTTTTTTGTGTTTTTGTTGTCTTAATCATAATAACTGATAGAATTCTTAACTTATACACCCACACACTCATACATACATGACATACTATTCCGTAAACTATGTATCATCAAACGTACGATCCTTGAAAAAAAAAAACTCGCTCGGCCTAGCGCAGAATCAATCTGTTGGAAAATAAGAAAATTTTATTTATTCATCATTATTATTTTATTGAAAGAAAATGGGAGAAAAAGCCGGTATTATCGACACGATCTCCCGGATCGGAGTCTGAACCGGCTTTATCGAACTGCGTTATCAACTCCGTTGCTCAATCAATCGGACGAGCAACTGCGTTTTTTACGTGCGTTGAAAAAAACAAATGGGAAAGAAAATCGTGGAGAACGTTTCAGAATTCCTTTGGCTCGATCGAATTAGGGAAAATCTCTCGCACAACAATAAATCGCCCCGAAGGTCTTTCATTCCCATTCTAATCAGCTCCGGTGCGCACCTTTTCGATTATTTAATTGGAAAAAAAAAACAATGCCGGAATTTCCAAGCATGAGTTCGAAAAAAATTATTAGGTTGTGTAATTAAATTCCACTGTTTTTTGTACTTTATTATTTTCCCCGCCATTTTGTGATTTGTTGGGCAAATTATATAATATGCATTCGCAAGTACTTTTCTTGTTCTTAAAACCTATCTGCTTCGATTTTTTTGAATTAATTAATTTCAATCAATTTTTTTCAGGCTTTCGTGATTAAAGTTCGAGGAGGTGAATAAATTCATTTTTAAAATCGAACTTGGAAGAGCGAAATAGAGCAGATGTCGAAAATAAATTTATTTGCCTCCCGAAACTTCCATTTAAAAATCCTGAAAATTGATTAAAATCAATCAATTCGAAGAATCGAAGCAAATCCATTCGTAGACCCAAGAAAAAGACTTGCGAATGCACATAAATACTTTCCCCAACAAATCACAAAATCCCGAGAAAAAAAATTAAATCCAAAAACGGCGACAATTAATCACACAACCTCGATAGTTTCGTCTCCGCCTTAAGGAGCAGCTCGTCGTTTTATTCGGAGCTAATGCACTGAGAAATATCGAGAAATATTATTGTTGTTCTATTTTTTTTTTTTAGGTCAGTCGTTCAATAATAATACTTTTAATCAAGAATTCCTCGTATAAAACTGTCAATTATCATTATTATTATTATGTCTCGTTTCCTTTTAAATGTAGATTAATCCTCCATCGCGTGTATCAACGAGAACGAGTGACTCCTTTCGCTTTTGTTCTCTCTCGTTTTCCAAATCGTCTACAGGAGCGTTAGACATTTTATAATATGCCTGGTCTTGGCTGTACTTATTTGCCACCGGCCAAAATCTATTTACATTCATTAAGCGTTCATTTTTATCTGCTGGGGGGTTTTTTTTTTTTTTTTTCAATCCATATTTCATTCCCTCTCATTCTTTCGCGCGATCGAACACCGTCAATCGTTGTATCATCGTAGCAACATTAATTCGTAAAAACGCACCCGCAATCATCGACAAAACTTTCAATATTGTCTTCAAAGTGGATGCGAAGATTAAAAAAAAATTCGGAATAAAAAATAACACAAAAATTTTAGCGCCTTTGAGAATAAAAAAAATAACGATTGGGTAGCAAATAAATACAACGTTACTTGCATCTATACGTGTGTGTGTGTGTGAACGAAGAGAAAATTGTAAATTGATCGTACAAACGACATTTTGTATATTTTTTATGGTTTTTTTTGTTTGCGTTTTTTTTAATTCGTTTGGATCTAGATTCTAGACGAAAAAAGGTCGCGTTTGACAGTGGCTCGGCTGAGCAAGTTGAGTCGCATGATACCAAAACGTAATGGCTCAAAAGCTTTGAGTTGAGCTACTGACAAATCACGAATTACAATATTTGTTTCCGTTGTTGCGTGCTGCATTTTTTTTCTTTCGTTCCTATTTTTTTTTCTTTCACGTTTCGTAGAAATATTTTGGGAAAATAATCGAAGCCTGAGAATATCACTGTCTATAAGAAGATTCGTATGTTGCTCTGGATTTTTAGCCTGCGGAGATTTGAGGGCGAAGGGAACCAGAAAAAAAAAAAAGAAAAAACAGGAAAAAAATGTTTGAATGAGAAGAGGAAAAAATAATTGTCCGTTGTTAATTATACGTATTGAATCAAGCTATAAGAAATTCCGCGAAGCTTCGACGATCAGTCGAGGACTTTGCGTAGTTACGATTCTAAGTTTTTCAATTTTTCAAAATTAATTCAACGAGAAAGAAAATAAAGAAATTTTTTTTTTTTTCAGTATAGTACAAAAGTTAATTAATACCACTGAAGGGCGATACCGAAACGGCCCTTTTTTTAAACCCATTAATTCGTAGTACTTCGATTTGGAGTTGTACCGTGGAGGCAAGCTCGAACCTTAGGGCAAAATTTTTTATTTAAAAAAAAAATGAAAATAAAAAACGTAGTAAATAAATTTTTTGAAGAATATATTTTGAGTAATTTTTTTTTTCCTGCGCGATGTTTTGATGAAATTTATTTTTTCGATATTGTTACGTGGTTGTGTGTGAAGTAGCGAGCGAAGAATGGATTTTGAAAGGTTTTGTCGAAGCGAGAACGTGAAATCTGGTGCAAAAACTATCGAACTTGCGTGGAATTATTTGGATCGAATGAAATCGATTGGTGGAATAATGCGATTGGTTTTGAACGATTCCTGCGCGTGTGGATGAGAATGATAATTCGTGATCGAGGACTTGGGAGGATATCGAGTGGCGATTTAGAAACCGCTCGAAGAGATTGAAAAATTCGGTGTGTGAAAAAAACCGGGATTCGAATAACGATAACGGAATTTATCGCTCGGCTCGAGGGAGAGATTTGATTCCAATGAAAATCGATCTTCGTAGAATCTACAAAATTATTCGATTATTCGAATTTTTCAAATATTTCGATATTCAAAAATTCAATTATCTTCATATTAAACATTTGGATTATTTAAATATTTAATTCTCTCAATATTTCCAGATTAAATTGTTTCAGTGATTCTCGTTTAAATTATTCCAAATATTTCAGAATTAAATTATTTCAATATTCGAAAATTCAATTATATCCATATTAAATTTTTTTTTATTATTTCAATATTCGATTATGTTAATAATATCTCGAGATTCAATTGGTTCGATATTTTAATATTGAAGAATATAATTATTCCAATATTTTGAAATTCGATTATTTCGAATATTTCGAGATTTGAATTGTTTCCGTGATTTTATTTTTAATTTTTTCAATATTCCAGAATTCAATCGTTTCAATATTTTGGAAATTTTGATTATTTCAATGTTTCGAATATTATTAATTTTTGAAAAATTGTTTCCTACTGTACGATTAAAAATCTCGATAATTTTCTACCTCTCCTCCCCCTCTTCGTACCATTACGCCGTCGCGTTGATCGAATTGAGTCAATCGACAACCGTTGAATCCAAAACGTTGTCTAACCCGATTTTCTCTCAGCCAAAGTTCGCCGAACCGTCTAGTAAAGAAAAAAAAAAAAAAAAGAAATAATAATAATAAAAAATTGAACAAATTGAAAAAAATCATATAAATAAAATAAATGATCGAAGAATACGTGTAAAATTGATCGGCTGCGGAAACAGGAGGCGAAGAGCACAACCTCGTACCCTCAAATACTTCGAAAGTAATTTAATTGAATTAATTAATTAAATTTTCAATCAACCATGGAATACACGTCGCATCACAGACATCGCGCTGCCGTTTTACGCGGTCACGACAAAACGCAAACGTACTCAAAAACCTCATCGATCTTCCATCGAAACGCTTACAAGCGTCGATCATTATTATTATTTTTTTTTTTTCAAATATTCAAGGGGGATTCAATCGTGTCGTTTCGTCGTTTTTTTTTTCTTCTTTCTTTATCTTTTATCGTCTTACCGAGTACAAAAGTTTCTCATCTGCCTCACGCAGCACATTCGAAATGAAGAATTGTATTCTGGCAGTAGACTCCTTAACGCTACCCGATGATCCTTCGCTCTTCGTTTATTTTTAATTTTATTAATTTTTTTTTTTTTCTTTTTAATTTTTATTATTTCTCAGTTTTCATCCGCGTGTGATTTTTTTTTTTTTCTTTCTTCCTCCGTTCTACGTACTTATCAGGACTAACTTTCCATAAGAAATATAGTCGGCCTTCGGGATACATGAAATAGCATCGTTAAGCAGGCACTCACATTTTACCCACAAACATAAACTTTTGTTTTCTCTTTCTTTCTTTTTTTTTTTTTTTTTATCTTTTTCGTATTATTATTATTTTTTTGTTGTTTTTTTTTCTTATTTTTTTTGTTTTCATTAAAAATTCCTATAACAGACAAACAGTCACCACGTTTCGGGCTTACCTCCTTAACAAGGGCACATTATTTTACACTCGTCGGGTCTGGCGAAAATTATCTTGTAATTGTTATATAAATTTATCTGTCACGTGTATTATGGATGTAGCGGTGTCGGTTTGGATGTGATTATTCTTGTTGTTGTTTTTTTCCGTTCTGTGTAATTTGTATTATTGAATCGTTGCGATGGCGATTGACGTGGACGTAGCGTCGGTAAGGATTGTTGCAGGCAAAAGGATACGATAGTACGTACGACGATGATGACACGAAAATTGTGTGTGTGTGTGATTTTTTTTTTTTTTTTCGCTCGAATGCGCACGCAGGAGGATCGTAAATGTTTTTTCTCGTCGCTCGATTGGGCATGTCGATGATTATTATTTCAGTCCTGCATCTCCTCGGGCATCTCGTGAGGATTTAGGATACCCGGAACTGCCATCTGTTGCCTCCTCTTGTCCTCCTGGGCCACTCGTTGCGCCGTCTCGCGTTCTTCGAGATAAAGATCCGAATCGTCCTCTCCGGTGTATTCCTGAATAGATTTATGTATTATTATTATTATTTTAGCGAGAATTATCGTTGCTCAGATTTTCAAGAATTTTGACGATTTTTTAAGAGAAGAAAAAATGTTTGACGATTTTTTAAGAGAATAAAAAATGGTTGGCGATTTTTTAAGAGAATAAAAAATGTACGGCGATTTTTTTAGAGAAAAAAAAAATAATCGGCGATTTTTTAAAAGAAAAAAAAATAATCGGCGATTTTTAATAGAAGAAAAAAAAATAATCGGCGATTTTTAATAGAAGAAAAAAATGTATTAAGGAATTTTGCAGGGTCGTCACTCCGTAACGATCCCTAAATTGAATATCTTCGTTTCGATTAGTCAATCATTCTTCAAGTTAGCCGGAAACATAACTCGGACAATTTAAAACCGATTGACTTGAAATTTCGAATGTACCTTGAAAAATACATTGTCTATGGAAGTGCGTAGGATATTTTTTTTATATCGCATAGTTCATTTGTTATTAATAATTTTACGACGATTTATTAGGCAAATTTTTCAATTTTCACTTTAGAAGTGCGCCATTTGGCCAAAAATCAATATACCGAAAAAATTCTACGCACTTCTACAGCTGTTGTTGCATATAATCTAAAAAAAATCATTGGCTCATCATAATTAAAAAATTACAGGAACTGTTTGTCCGGCCGTCGACCCTCAAAAAAAAGGACGACGACATCGCAAAAACGTTGCACAGCCGCCATTTTGCAATTAATCGCTTCAAAAAAATTATCTTATACAGTCACTCACACATATAACAAACACCCTTTTTTGTAATCTCGATTGATTTCATAGTTTTTCCGAAAAAAAAAAAGAAAGCCTACTTTTTCGGCCTCTAGATCAGCCCAACCCCTTAATAAGACCATAGCTCACCCGAATTTCAACGAGGAAGTCCCTGAGATGTTCCTTGAAAGCGGGTATGTCCTGATCGAGATTGAACAATCCCTCGACCGTTATTTTAATCTGATTATCGGACAAATGTGGAAAGGCTGCTTTGAGCAATCTCGCGACGAATTCTTGAACGTACAACCTGTTGTCGGGCAATGGTCCGAGGGGCACGAAAATTCTACCGAATTCCACTAGAGTGAACATGTAGGCGAGAATAGTTGCGTGCATCGTCAGCCCTAAAAACAAAAATAATTCCAACAAAAATAAATAAATAAATAATGTAAGATTTTAACAAAAAAATTTTTTTATTGATTATGGAATTAGAAAGATGATTAAAAATTACCGGCTGTGTGCGAAGTATCCGTCACGACGCTGAATATGTGTTGAAGAATATCCGTGAAGTACGTCTGATAGAAACTCTGTGCTGCTTGCTTGTGTTGCTCGATATTTTGTAGTAACTGATAAAGAATCTGTAATCCCGTATCCGCTACGTTCCTCATCGTGTGTTTGAACGCCCAGATTATCGAATCGAGGACCAGCTTGAATTGCGCCGGGGGTATCGAGAGGAATGCGGGGAAACAGTGCACGTTGACTGCCTGAAATTTTCATTTTTAATTAACAACTAGTTCGTTTTTTCTTTATTGCTTATCGATGGAAAAAAAAGAGAAAAAAAGAGGGTTTGAGATAATGGACCCGATTTTAATTTTTTTATCTCTCACTCGATCGAGCTCACGTTTCGAAATAATTTCCGTGGAATGATTCGACAATTTTGAATAATTCGCGATGATTTAATTATGATTAGATTGTTGAAGAATAATTTTATTATAATCAGATGGTAAATTAAATGATCTTAGATTATTCGATTGTGCTGTCGAAATTATTTGCAAACGTGAGTTTCAATAATTTTGAGTAATTGCGAGTGGTTCGATTATAATTAAATTCATTCGAATATTTCAAGGTTATTAAATTTCCCCAACGAAATTATCCCAATCGTTCGTTTGGACGAATAAAATAATGGTTATAATTACGATTGTAATTTTATTGAATTTCGTATGATTTTTAATTATTTCTCAAACGAAAATTAGAAATCAATCGAAAACTTTTACCTGCAGTAAGAGGAAGAAATTCGTTCTGTGTTCCGGAAATTCTTCGAAATCTTTGTTAATCATCTCGAGAGTGCACTCGAAAACAGCGTCGAATATTTTTGGAACTTCGCTCGTTATGTTTCCCTGGAGTTCGTTCACGATTGTCGCCATCGCGCTGAGCACCTCGGGTTCTCGAGCACATCGAACGTTCGTCTTTTGATAATCCAACAGCACGGCGTCCAGCAGGGGCGGGATGAAATTTTCCAATACCTTAAAAAAACAATGTAGATATTAATTCTTTAATCAAATAATTTCTACATTCCATTTTTCTTTTATTTCGATTCTCAGAGACGAAAAATCAATTTTTTAGCTTTTTTTCTACGACGTTAACTCACCATTTGCGGATCGTTTGATCTGCTAACCCAATCGGAAATTAATTTTAACGTTTCCCTCTTCACAACTCTCATACTTTTAATTAGCGGTTGCTTCGTTACAGTCTCACCGTTTAAAGCTATCGCAGCACTTATGTTTTCACTCATAACCTGCGGAATAAAAAAAATTATGGTTATTATGGTTGATCCGTCGTCGTGTTTTCATCGAACCAAAGTGTCGAATTAAGATTAAAAGCATCGCGATATTTCTCCGTTTCTTATATTACCTTATAAACATTCAACATGTCCAAATATATTCTTCCCAACTGCATGACGTACGGATGCCCGAGGGCCTTACACGCTCTCACGTTCGTTTTGAGAATACTAGCGAGCTGCTTGACAGCCTCCTGATCCTTCAAAACGTCCACGTTCTGACGAAACAAAAAAAATATATTTTCATTCATGTACAAAAAAAAAAAATTATTATTATTATGTTATTCAGGTTATTTGAATATCTAAAAAGAAATCGTCTAAATATAATATAATTATATAATAATTATAGAATCCTTAATAATGACCATATTTTATGGCTGGGGTGTTGAAATTGGCGTGAGAATATAATAATAATAATAATAATAATATTAAAATACCGACAAAATTATTTTCAATTAGATATAATAATAATAATGATAATAATAATGATAGTAATGATAATAATAATAATAAATAATAATAATGATAACAGTAATAATAATAACAATAATAATAATAATAATAATAATAATAACAATAATAATGAGAATAGCAATAATAATAATAATAATAATAATAATAATAATAATAATAATAATAATAATAATAATAATAATAATAATAATAATAATAATAATAATAATAATAATATTAATAATAATAATAATAATAATGAATTATTCATTATTATCGTTTATTCAATTCTATTATTATTATTATTATTATTATTATATGATTCTTCTATGAAGATCGTAGTTTCGGCGACGGGACGATAACTAATTGATTCGAGTGAAATATTTTTTTTTTTCAATGATACAACCAACCTTAAATCCACACAAAATTACCTTAGACGCCTGACTGATAATGTCGTCCCACACTTGATTCGGCAAAAGCATGTACTTCTCGATCAAATTTTCCTGCGCGAGAGCATCGACCTGAGCGCTGATCATATAACCGACCGCTTCGTAGAACGTGTGAACCTGCGAACGACGAGTGAAGAAAAAAGCAAAAACAAATCGTTGAGAATCTCGAATATTCGTAAAAAAAATAAAAATAAAATAACGCTTGTCGCGCCAGTGAAAACAACGAATATTTTAGTTTTTGTTAGATACCTGCTGCGTCTGCAGATCGCAGATTATACTGCTAATGGTAGATAGAATTTCTTCAATGAACGGCATTACCTCGCCGACTTGCGTCGTTACGAAGTGACGTCTGCACTTCATAGCGATTTTAATAAAGGTATCGCACGCCATGTCCTGAACACCGTCGTGAGTCTCTGCGCAATAGCATCGATACGAAGTCAGTATTGGTGTCAAATTTTTTTTTTCATTCATTAAGAAAAACATTTGTTTAAATTATTTTTTAGTGGGATAAACCACACGTGATTTGCGAACGGTGGTTTTTATTCGAATATTAGTAGATAAAATCAATTGGGAATGCAATTATTGGTTCGAACAAAATTTAGTTTGTTCTTCAATCGATCTCACCGTGCATAAACTCAAACAGTTTATTTACAACTGTCTTCAAAAATTTCCAATGAGCTCGTAAAAAGCGCGGATATTGTCCAACGACGTACATGATGTTGCTGGCTATTATAGCCTTGTTGTCTTTTCCCTTTTTTTGCTCGCACAAACCGAGCAATTCCTTTATTACCGTAACGAGAAAACGTTTCTCGTCCTCCTCGTGCATCGCTCCGGAGATGCTGCCGATCGCCCAACACAGCTAAATGCGAACGAATAAACGAATGAGATAATTTGAAACGAATTATATTAATTGGGAGAATTTTTTATTGCACGGAAGAAAATTGTGTGAACAAAAATTTTCTACGAATTGGACGAAATTATTGGTTTAGACGATTTTACGATGAATGGAAAAATGCGGATAAAAATCAGCGACTCTGGAAATTTAATGGAGTTTTTAATTTATCGCCGATTTATTGAAATCGGCCTTCGATCCTATGATGGATTTTTTTTAAAATTTGTTATTTATAATAATTCAAGTTTTTCTTGCAGAATTTTTTTATGAGAAATCGCACCAACGAATAAAACAATTTTAGAAGGATGAAATTTGATAGAATTTTTCAATTCATCGTTGATTCATCGGCATGGTTTAATAATTTCATTCGCCCCCTCAATTTCGTGATTCATTCCGTTCCCCAATTTTTTCTCGGCTGTTATAATAATTCAACCATCAAAAAAATATTCAGTAAATTAAAAAAAAATATACATCAAATAAAAATCAAATATGTCCGTGTCTAGATTATTTAAAAACCACTCAAAAGCCCATTCAATGTCGTGGCCCAATTTTTATCTCGTTAACATTAGCAATCGCACCAACGAAAATAAATTTAGTCGATAACCAAAAAAAATTGAATGAAAAAATAAATAAATAAAAACAAAAATAATTACCGTATTCAAGTTTTTCCAGGACCATTCGAGCCCGTTGACTTGATTCTGCAGTTTCTCCGTCATCACCCTCTCGGTGTCGACGTAATCGAGATGCGTTAGATAAACGAGCGTTTCCCTCATGTTCTTGTACAAATTAATGGCATCCGTGTCCTTCATGAATTCTCGCACTACCTCGCCGTTTTCGTTCTCGACGACGAGAACCTCCTCGGGTTTGGCCATGCGACTGATCATTATGTAACGAACTTTGGTCAGCACAGGACAATAAAATTCGCGTCGTTGCGGAACCGCAAGAGTATTTTTCGATATGAAAGATAGACACGAAGACGTCGTCATGAATGGACTTTCTTTGTAAAGATCGGCTGCTAAACCGTTCCAATATTCCAAACATATTTTGAATATCTCGACTTCCTCGACTTCGGATATGAGAACGAGATATTGCAAAGCGTTCAACAAAACGTCTTTGGAAAATTGTTTCTTCTCCAACAATTGTCCGTGTTCTTTGAGATAAGTGCAGAGAAACATGGCTAAATTTTGAATGAAATTTTGTTCCTGATCCTGACCGATCGCGTAACCGTCGCGTATGTTCGTCTCGAGCGACAACATTTGTTCGAGTTGTCCCATCGTGTTCACGAACATAACGATGAACATCTCGTCGTAATTGGTCACGGTCACGCCCGCTATTTCCGTCAGGCACTTCAACGTCACGTTTCTGAAGATCGGCACGTTCAAGAACTGCGAAAAAAATTTGATCGAGAAGGATGGAAATGAGAGAATGAACATTTTTTTGTGTAATATTTTTTTTTTGGGGGAGTTTTTAACCCTTTGCGATTGTTTGTTTAGTCTAAGCCACTACAGCAAGGAACCGTAAGAATTTTAAATCTTTTTATTCATGTTCATAATTTTTTTGAAAGCTCTTGAGTGTTTCTTAAGCTCTTTATTGTCTAAACATACATTGTTAACATCTGATGTAATTGTTAACATTGTTTGAACATTTAATGTTTAAAAAAGAATTGATGAATCTTGTTTATTCTTTATAATTTTGCGTGTTATGTATCACTGCTCTTTCAATGGAAATTAATTTTGAGCAGTACGACACCCATGGTTAAATTTAGTACGACTGCGAAGGGTTAAATTTTGTTGGGTTGGGTAATAAATTTCTGGCGTTTTTTAATTTATTTCTCCCGCAATTTTGGGATTTGTTGGGTGAAGTGTGTGCATTCGAAAGGAGTTTTCTTGCTCTGAGAATTTATTGAGCTTGAGTTTTGGGAATTAATTCATTTTTATCAATTTTTAGAAATTTCTCGAAATATGTTTGTCGGAGCACTTATAAGAGGATAATTTGAGCTTTCCAATGATACCCGGGCGATTATTGTACGACCATTATTTCAGGGGATACACGAGATTGAAGCAAAAGGAAGATTCTAAAAAATCTAAAAACAAAATAAGCGAGGTCGTAGAATCCAAAAGATACTGAACAAAAAAAATCATCGCCCGCTTTGGGAGCTAGGAGGGTTTCGATCCGGTGACTTAGGACGTTGCTCCGCACTTTACATTTAAACAAAAAATTAATATACAATGAAATAAACCAAAATATTACCTTGAATATCAAAGTAGTGATGAGCGAAGTCTCGAAGATATAACCCAAAGGAATCCAGTTAAGAAACCTGAGTAGCGTCTCGAGAGTTACAGCGACGAGGGGAACGTTTGGCGAATTTTCCATGACAAATTGGCAAAGCTCGAATATCTGCAAAAATTCACTGCACATTGTGTCCTTGAGATGTTTGGCTTTGCTCTGAGTTATCTGACCGCTGGAAAAATCGAACACTTCTTCGGAAAGTAGTTTCAAAATGGCCATATTGTTCTGACACAGACTCTCGTTGGTCTTGCTGGCTCCGACGATGTCGCGTATGAAGGATTCCCAATTCTTTGGCCACTCGCGTTTCAACACTTGGACGAGAATCATGTTTAGTTTGTTCAGATAAACCTTCGACGACTCCATGGTCTCGGGATCGCTGCTCGTCTTTATAATCAATCCTACTATGTACTTTTTTATGCCCTCGCATTGATTTCTCGGAAGTACTTTCCATCTCGTCTTTATCACTTGTTCGAGAATTTGTAACGCATAATATTTTGTTTGTTGATTCTGAAAAATTAATTTCAATCGAATTATTCGATATATTCAATCGATCGATCGATGGAGAAGTAATTATTATATAATAATAATCATATAAATTTAATATATTATAATAATTATCGTCGATATTTGGTATAAATTGATATTAGCGATGGATTAATCTCAATATGTTTTATTATCAATGAAATAATAATATTAATATTGATAAATGTACGTATAATATTATTACTATTATTAATTGTATATAACCAAGAAATCTCACAATTTGTCAATGTTTATTCGAGCGATCGTTGAAGAAAAAAAACAAAATGAGGAGAAAAAGGAAAGCAATTGTCCGTTAAACTCACTTGCGAGTACTCGAGAATGGTGTCGACTCTGGTCCACGCGTCCGGATGTTCCTTCAGCGTCGTAAGCACCTCTTGAGCGACTCGCTGCTGTTCGCCGATACCCGTATACATACATGCGACTATGTTGTCTAGAAGCGTTATATCTAACTTCTGGTTGAAGTCCAGCAGCTTGGACGCCTGCTCAGCCATTGTGCCTTATCCGATGATTCAGTTATTCACAAATTCAATCTGGGAAAGAATATAAAAATTATTACAAACGTGAAATAATAAAAACAACAACGAGAAAAAACCGGAGGGCTCAATGTTTTTGTCGAAGAGGCAACAGCGGAGCTAGCAAAGCCAAAACTGTCGATGCCTAGGTGAAGCAAACAGCGCAAAGGTTCGCACCGAAAGACCATTCCGACAAAGATCGGATCGGTCGATCGAAGCTACATAGCCGAACAGTCCGAGACAACGCAATCGACAATCGTAAATTGCGCGCAACAACAGAAACGTATTACCCGCGAAATAAAAGCGACAAATTCATTTGAAACCATGTGACGAAAGGTTATAATGAACGAGTCGCAATTCGCCGCAATGCGACCGCTCCGGCTTAACCTACATTTGACAATTCGCGGATATAGGTTATGTCCGAAAAGTAAGGTTTAGCGCGAGGGGGGCCAAATATATTCGAACGAACCTCTCGATTGTCCATCCAAATTTCAAAACGACGTTAATAATATTGCCCGAAAAAAAAAAAACAACAAAGAATAAACGAAAAATCTCACTGCGTTCGCGAAGCGGTGGAAAATTTTTGGCGGTGGCAAATTAAGTTTCGATGTGATTTAAGATGATGTTGAGGAAGAATAAAAAAAAAAAAAAGCGGATATTCGGAGCCCCCCGCGAGAGCGAAAGAATTCGCGGCAGAGTTTCGTTGTATCGCGGATTGCGTCGACCGGACCTTCGAACCAAATGATTTATCAAACTAATTAAACAAAACCTACCGTATCCCACCTGCACCACACACAGATTCACGTCTCGGCGGTAAAAAAAACACACACACGTTCCGCAAACCCAGCAAACACGATTATTATATATTTCGAGGTCTCTTTTTTTTTTTTTTGTCTTTCTTTCCTTTTCGTGTCTTTTTTTTCCTTTCCAGATACAATTCACAAGCACAAAAGGGTCAAACACACAACCGCGACGATTCCCGCGCGCTACCAACTTCGTTCTTCACGTTTCACACACTCGGCCGTTTGCGCTCTCGCCGCCTCTCTCGTTCTCTCTCTCTCTCTCTCACTTCATCTTTCTCTCTCGCTCTCGCACGCGTTTTCTCTATCTCACTTTCTCGCTCTCTCTCTCTTTCTCTCGTTCCCGTACGTTTTCGCTCTTTTGCGATCGTCACCGATACGATGTACATTCGGAATAATCAGATACCCACCGAGGCCGCTGTCTCACCAATTTCACGAGATCTCAATTTTCATCGAAAAATTATCTAATTAACGCTTTTAAATTTATCTTACATATTATTTTTCTTCAATCGAACATTTCTGTTTTTTTTATTTCAATTTTTTTTCGTCAAATTATTTCTTTCCGGCGTTGTTGTTGTTGTTTTTTTCGTTCAACATCGGAAACGCAGTAACGTGGAAAAACTCGGAGGGGGTTTCTACGTCGTTCGGAAACCCAACCTAAGGATTTTCGAAAATAATATCAAGATGGCCGAAAAAAAACGTTTTCTAACGCGACCATTGCGAAGAAACGGCGTCGGGGATTGGTCGACGGGCGCTGTTACGGCCAATGGCGGCTCGCGTAAGCGGCTATTTTCCTTGACGACAGAGCGAGTCACGTGACCGTTTGGAACAAACACGTGTAATCCATTTTGACTGGAATAATCAAGGATTGAAACGCCGTAACGCGTTTATTCGCGATTTTAATGGCTCGATCGTGCGAATGGTTTTCGCGTTGGGGATTTTTTTATCTTTCATGTATTTTCGACAAAATGGCGCCGGAGTTTGCGAAATTCACGGAGGTTTTGGATAGGTTTCGAGCATGAGCGATTTGTGTGACTTCGGTACTTTCAAATAATCCCGCTGTACTGTACAAAACAACTGACAGTTGTTTTATAGCGTTGATCATATATATATGTTGTATATAGTTCGCACGGACACGCGTATGAAACAATGCACGACGTACGTAACGGAGAGATGCATTGTGATTAACGTTTTTCAATTATTGTTACGTCGCTGACGACATTGTTGTGATGATTCGATGTTTCGTCGGTTTGCTCGGGCTTGCCGAACGATTTTTGGAGTATGATTCAATAAATTCTCTTCAATGTAGAAAATTACGAGCATAAAACGGTTTATTCGAATGATTTGTCGGCAGATTTTCGAGCTAATTACGGGATATTGGAGATTTAATTTAATTATCGAATAATCTTTGAAGACATGTTTGCCGTCGAATTATGAATTTTTTTCCAAAAAATGTGAATTTCCATGAAATTTACAAAACGATGGGTTTGTCGTGACTTCCGGTTTTTCCTATGCTGGGGGGCGCAAAGCGACCTAGAAGACGGCCCCCTGCAGGAGGGAAGCAAGGGTGTGAGAAAGATAGCATGATTCTGGCCGAAGAAATAAAATTTAGATGGAAGAAGAGATTTTATGTTATATTTTTCGCTTTCACGGAGGCTTGCGCTTACGGCCACCAACGGATTTTAGCGCTGTTCCGCTGTTGGGATATTTTTGATATATTTTTCGGATGGCATATCAGTACAATCAGGATATTATACTGGAACTTAAGGATAACTATACGATAAGTCAACCGTTTGTGAATTTCTCGTACTAGAAATATACAGAAATTATGACATAAGATTGCGCTATGCAATAAGTATTTTTGTTGGTATTATTATCTTAAGCCAAAAACATACGCAAATTATACTTCAAAATATAGACGCTATGGAATAAGAATATTGTTTTAGTAAAATCATCGTAAAGTTGCAGTATATAAAATAAGTATTTTTTACAAACGAAATACAAATTATATTTCAGTATAATTTTAGTAGAATTGCGGTAGAGTTTTCTTAAAGGATAATTACGGTCTATTGCGATTACATTTTTTCTCGCAGCATCATCGGTCCATACAAAGATGAGGTCATTCCTGGTCCATATGCCGTTAGTTAGTCAGTTAGTTAGTTAGTTAGTCAAGTTACGTTAACGTAACTAATTCGATGGGGATAACGTTACCGTTGGTCGGGGCGTCAACTAACCTCACTGCCCCGAAAAATCCCGCCACTTTTTCCCATAACATCTGCTATTCCATCAATCTTCTCCATTCCTCGTTCGCATGTTAAAAAAAAACCGTCATCTCCATCAATCCACAGCTGATTACTTCGCATGTATGGGTAAAATGATCACGCGCGTCGCGATATGATTTTTTTTTTTTTCTTATTGTTAGAGATTGCATACGTGTGTAAGTAACAGTGGTGCGGATACAAAGGATGACGTGATGTGTGTCAGTACCGATGTGCATCGCGAGAAGTGTGAAAAAAAAATCCATTGTTTCTAAGTGATTGAAACAGCTGGCTCGTGTCAAGTTTTCTCCGGGATTTTTCCGCGTAATCGCTGCGTCAACGGCGAGTAAACAATGAAAAATGTCCTGTCAGATAAAAGGAATTGCCTATTTCGTCGATCCTCACGACGTTAAAGAGCGATTGCTCGGAGATGGCGATGTCAAACGTGAGAAATTATCTCGAAAGATCGATCTTTTGATAACGAATTTGAGATGTTTGACACTTGAGGGAGTTTCGAGGGTTGGGGTGAAATAAATAAATAGGTGTTGTTTAATTTTCAGTCGATCATGTTCCTAAGGATGAGCTGCCGCTTCAGGACACTATCATATCGCTGTCGTCCACTGGCGACATCATGGCGATGGCCATCAATACGAATATTGTCGTACTGGCCTGTAAGATTTGTTGGGAAAAATTATATTTTCTGATTTATGCAGAGAAAAATTTCTCTGTAGACATGAAATTGTATACTAATTATTTGTTTGTATATATATATGGATATATAATTACAATTTTTTTTAAAATGTATAATTTTTTACACATCGTAATAAATTCCCATAATTTTGTAGAATGTGATTTGTTGCATATGCATTCGCAAGTCCTTTTATTATCTAACAAATCACAAAGTTGTGGGAAAAAAAATCAAATACAGAAGATCCGGGAATTTATTGCACAACCTGATAAATAATATTTTTAATGTACATACAAAATATGTAACAAAAAATCCTGTAGAAAAGAAAAATGATCAGTCGATGATTAGAATAAATTGTTTACATATATTAATATACATTTTAACAATTATTATAATGATTCGGTTATTATCAAATAATTGTTATTATACTTCGATTAGTATTCATTATCTTTTTTTTTCAAACCAAATTTATTTTCATATTTTTTTATACATATTCATGACTGGATAACATTTGTTTCAGCCAAATGGGATTCTCAAGAGACCGGAGAAGTTAAGAACAAGTTCCACGCCGTGTGGAGCGGAAGTATTTGCGAGGGCGAGAAGTACGATTTTGTCTAAACATTGTAAGCAAAATTTTACCATTATCGTTGGAATATTAATAATGATAAATCCTACTTTCAGCGAATGGATCACGAGCGTCGCCTGCCTTCCGCTCATATCATTGGCAAAAGCCAGCGCCGTAAGCACGGCGGATTGGACCTGCATTGCGGTCGGATTGAATACCGGATATCTCAGGTTTTACACAGAAGTAGGCTCCCGTTGTTGCAATAATTTTAAGTTAATTATGGTTTTAGATAATTTGCTTAAAATTTTTGTATTTCTTCGTTATTTTGCGCAGACGGGAGCCTTGCTGGTGGAGGAACAATTGGAGAACGAACCCGTACTGGGAATAAAGTGCCAGTCGCACTCCCCGCCTCGACACGTGGGCCACGCAGGAATAAGCGAGGAGCTACACGTACTTTACAAAAGCGTGGTTTGCGTCCTGCCAGGATTCGCTCTGTTCTCGACTCTGAGAGCCTGCAGAAATCATTTAGCCAGAGGTAACGTAGACAGAAAAAAGTAGATTATACAGTATATAACTCATTAAGTGCAAACCTCTGTGCTTAATTATTAAATATTATTATTAACTGCTGATAATAATTATTAAGTGCTGATAATAATTATTAAGTGCTGATAATTATTATTAAGTGCTGATAATAATTATTAAGTGCTGGTAATAATTATTAACCGCTGAGTTATTAAATATTACAACCTAATCTCAAGAAAAATTATTATCATTTGAGAGCAACAAATGCACTTCAAACAACTAAAATTCAAAACAAAATGCCTAACTCCTCTAAAGACGTGGAAAATAACAAAAATAAATTAACAATGATTTTGTCAGAATTGAAAATTTTGTCACAGTCCAAGCAAATTGCAACGACAAACGACCGGCATCGAATCTCGCGTACAAAAAATGGGGTTTCAAGGATCAGGACATTGTTAACGATTGTCAAGTGATCGGCACGTCGGCCGTTAACACCTTCGATCATCTAATGACGGCTTCCATATGCGGCGGATGCAACGCATCTTACAGATCCAGTCCACCGCAGCACAATTTAGTCATGGCGGTGGGAAAACGACCATTCGTCGGTTTTCATTACGCTCTGGAAGGCGGAGCCGCCCCGGTACTGTCGGACGTTGCTATCGCCATGGCCAATAGTTTGGCCAATGCCATTGGAAAAATAGGCACTGCTGTTCCGTAAGCTCACAATTTAAAAAAAATAAAAAAAAATAAAAAATAAATGACTAAAAACTAACTTATTTATTGAACTATATAATATGACTATATTTATTTATTTATATAACTTATTGAATTTATAACTAAATAAATTACTAAAAACTAACTTATTTATTTAACTATATAATATAACTATATTTATTTATTTATATAACTTATTGAATTTATAACTTAAAAAATTACTAAAAACTAACTTATTTATTTAACTATATAATATAACTATATTTATTTATTTATATAACTTATTGAATTTATAACTTAAAAAATTACTAAAAACTAACTTATTTATTTAACTATGTAATATAACTATATTTATTTGTTAATATAACTTATTGAATTTATAACTAAATAAATGAAAATAAAAAAATAAAATAAACAAGTAACCAAATAAATAAAAATTAAAAAATAAAAAAATAAATAACTAAATAAATAAAAATTTGAAAATTCTTAGCTGATTAATTTATGACGCAGATGGTTTCGTGGATCATCGAAACAATCGTCGATCGTTGAAAAATCAAAAGGACCGGACAAGGAACCAGCCGAGCCGATGACTTGCCGTTTTGGATTGAGCGACGTCATGCGAGAAGGCGATTGTCTCATAATTAGTCCGAACAAAGCTCTTTCCGTCGTTAACGACGCCATGGGTCGGGTTATTCTCTTGGACAACAGACGTGGAATAGCTTTGAGAATGTGGAAAGGATATCGAGACGCTCAATGCGGATGGATCGAGGTGGTGGAGGAGAGACATCGAACCAACGCGGGTACGAAATCGCAGAGCAAGAGCAGTTTGAGAACCGCGCTTTTTTTGGCCATTTACGCTCCGAAAAAAGGCATCATCGACATATGGTCCATTCAACAAGGCTCGAAGATAACGACGTTTTCGGCGAGCAAAAACGGACGGTATGCGTGTACCGGCGATGATTGTTAAGGGGTTTTTTTTTCAGTTGTTTGCGGGAAGATTGAGGAATTTTCATGATTTTTTTTAGCCGTGTTGATATTATTTTATTTGAATACACTGTACAGCATCAATTGCGATATGTATTGAGGTGCTTGTGTGAATTTTTTCGTGATAATATTTTGTATTTTGGGGGAAATGTTGCCGTTGTCCCAAAACATTTTTTTTTAGATTTGCAGAAAATTCGTCTAGAAACAATTCGTCTAGAAACAATTCGTCTAAAGCAATTTATCTAGTGACAATTCGTCTAACGAACAATTGGTCTGAAAACGATTCGTCTAATAACAATTCGTCTAAATCAATTCGTCTAAAACAAATCGTCTAAATCAATTCATCTAATAAGAATTCGTCTAATAACGATTCGTTTAATAACAATTCGTCTAATAACAATTCGTCTAATAACAATTCGTCCAATAACAATTCGCTATTGTTATTATTAGACGAATTGCTATCAGTCGACTTGTATTAGACACATTTTTTAGATGATTTGTTTTAGACGAATTGCTTTAGACGAATTGTTATTAGACGAATTGTTATTAGACGAATTGCTTTAGACGAATTCTTTTAGACGAATTCCTTTAGACGGATTGTTATTAGACGAATTTTCTTAAACCGAATTGTTTCAGACGAATTTTCCGCAAACCTTTTCTTAAAACCACTGGAGAAATTTAAAAAAAAACAAAAAAGATTTCGTCAGTATAATATCAAACGCAGTTGAACAACGAAGAATTTAGCATTTCGATTTTTAAAATAACGTCGATTTTCCCGAAAAGTTCGACTATGATATTTCAAAAATCAGGTTTTCGATCCAAAGATAATTCAACAATATTCAACGACTCGTTTATCGCTCTCAGGCTGTTATACACGAATTACGGTCTCTTGGGGCTGAACGACGCCGCAATCTCGTCCGGAAATCGCGCGCAATACGGTTGCGTATTTTTGGACCCCATCGGAGGCCTGAAAGAAATCCTCGTGCCGTTTCATTACGCCCTGAGCAGTAAAAATGGCAAAAGAGCTCGCGACATACATCTGCTCAAGAAACTAAAAAGTTTCATGAGAGAAGAAGAATTCGACGATGAAAAATTGATCGACGAAGTTACGAACGTTTGTTCGGAAATGAAAACGAACGAAATAAGATTGCAAATTCTCGAAATGCTTATGGGAAGCAAACACGTCATACCGGAGGCTCTGCAAGTCGCTGCCACGTGTTTTCTCGATGTTCTTTCGAAATATGGTTAGTTTTTTTCATTTATTCCAGTAGCTTTCGCTAATAAATACTTTTATTTAATCAATTAATCAATTAATGAATTGAGAGAAGCCACTCTAGAGGCCAAGAAACCTCTGAAAAAAAAGAAAAATCGATTTTTCACCAATTCTAAAGTCGCTCTAACTCCTCAATATCCCAAAAAATTCCAATCAATTCATCCCCAAGATGATCAATCAAAATTTTTCCTCCCCATTTCCAGACAAATGCGACATGGAACCACCGGCAAAAGCTCTTCATCAAATGTCTCTCCAGCTCAATCGCGCCATAACATTCTACAAATACGTCAGATCTCAATTCGATCGTCCCCCGGAATACAACACAGTCGCTTCGGAAATAATTCCCGACCCCAAACATCTCGCCACAATCTTAAACACCTCGGAAACGGAAATCAATCGTGTTTTAAATTTATCAAAAACAATTTATTCTCTGGAAAATACGAAAGAAAAAACCAGTCGAGTGACTTTTAAAGACGATGGAAGTATGTTTTTAGAATTTTTGTCGTGTTTCGATTTCGGTTGTCAAAATTCCATAGGTCTTCACAAATACGTGACGGATGAGAGAAAATATCGCGTATCATCGTTGATCTATCAAGGTTGGATGTATTCGAGCGAGACCGCGGAAGCGTGGAAAAATGTTGCTAGTGAAAGCAAAATAAGACCGATGACTTTGATGCAATTCGCGTTGATTTATTGGTTGAACAAAAGATCCGGAGCAGCTTTGGAAATCGAAATCAAACGTTTTACCCAGCTTCTTCACGCTGTTTGCGAATTGGCGAATACGAGGAAAGAAATTGGCGTGGAACACAACGAAACGTCGTTTTGGTGGAACGAAGCGCGTTCGAGTTTGACGGAATCGGGAAAACCTTTTCAAGCTCTCGTCGCGGCTTTGGCTTGTCGAACCGTCGCCATGACTCTTCAGGATGACGAAGATTCGGCGATTAAACGGGCGATTGACGACAATGGGAATGAAAAGAACGAGAATAATTCGGGGGTCGATAATGGCAATGACGTGGGTGAGACGACGAAGAAATTGGAGAGCAACGTCACGCCCGAAGACGAGGGACACAGTTCTGCCAGCGAGTGGGAAAATGTTACCAAGGATAGTTGTTCGTTCACGGAACTCATTGGAAATCTCGAAGACGTCACGATTCTCAATGCTGTTCTCAGGTCGGTGATTTTTTTCGTGGGGATTGTTTTCTTTTTTTTTTTTTTTTTTTTTGTTGGGGAATTTATGTTGAATGGAGGTAATTTTTTTGTTTATGAGCGGGGGTTGAAAAATGTTGTGGAGGGAATTAATGATGTTTTTGGACTTGTAAGTGTATTATAAGATAGGTTTGTGGGTCGTGTCGGGGTGGATTGCAGAGGAATTAGGATCTTTGATGTGTAAAATTATAACAAATCCAAAAACGCTTCTCACGTATACGCGCAAGGGTGAATTTAATTGCTCCGGGTTGAGAAACTTTGGTTGTTTCTGTAATTTTTTGTTATAACTTTCCAGCCAGAAGCCGCTCAACGACGAGACGACGAATTTCTTCGCTCTGCCGTACGAAAAGGTCGAAATATCGTTGGCTGCTATTCTCAACAAAGGCAAAGGTTTGTTTTAAAAAAACAATCGAGTCAACTGAATAATTAATAATAAATTAACGAACAATGATAAGAATGATGATAATTTATAACTGAATAATAGAAATAATAATAAATAATTGAAATAACTTTTCACCATTATAATGATAATACAAATAATAATAATAATAATAATTTTTGGAGATTACTGGATATTTTCCTTCTTACAATATTCAGCTATTAAATAATAATAATAATAAAATATTATTATTATTATTATTTATAATTAAAATTATAATATTATTTTATTATTATTATTTATTATTGAAATAATAATAATATTTTATTATTATTGTTATCATTATTGTTATTATTTAATAGCTAAATAACATCGTAAGACAAATATACAGTTGAAAAATGATTTTAAAAACTATTAAAATAATGAAACAAATAAATGAATAAAACGAATCAACAGGTTCGGTATCGGAGGCGGTCGCGAAATGGTTATCTTGCGCTGGAATCGATCCAGCTCGTTTGATAGACACTCGAGACGTCGAATTCGATCAGATGCAACTTTCCGTGGATTCGTTGAAAACCACGGGGACCCTCGACGAGGCTGCCGCCGTGGATATACCGAAAGAAGACCACAAAGAATTACTATCTATTTCCGTCGACGTTGCAAACGAGGCCAATCCCGAAACGACCGCTCAGGATCACGTTTTAGGTGAATTTTTCGCGACATTATTATTTTTTCTTTCTTCAGGGCTCCGTAGAAATTCCCTAGAAACCCTTATGGGGTCTACGTCATCTTTATCCAATATTTAATGAATGTTTCGATGGTGGTTTTGTTTTTTTATCTTTGTTGCAGAAAGAATATCGTTGCTGAAACGTCATTTTCCATATAGCCTGACGAGCAGCGTGCTTCTCGCAAATTTATGTTGGGAATTCGTCATGTCGTGGAGTCGGGACGTCGGCAATCTCGAAGCTCTCGAGGCGGCTCTTGCGGTTTTGCGACAAATACCGATGAAACCGATGCGTCAGGGTAAGAATCTTTTGATTAACATTTGAATTATTTACGTTGAGCTTGAAATTTTTGCGCGAATAAAAAAACTTGTCGCTAAATTTTTCAGGAGTTTGCTGCCTTCTGTGGACTTTACATATCAAACGGCGAATGGAATCGGCGGCGAAGCTGATGAACAAATTGGGGAAGCTGCCGAAGGAGAGATTGTGCGTGCAGGACACGGGATTGTCGGATATTCAGTTGACAAAAATGCTTCAGCATTGCGTCACGTTTCTTGATATTTTTCTGGACGTGAGTTTATTCGTATTATTCCAAATTATCGTCGCCAAATTTAAAAAAATGATGAAATGAATAACTTAAATAAATAAATAAACAATTAACCTGAATAAATGAATAAATAAATAACCCGAATGAATAAATAAATAAATAACCTAAATAAATAAATAAATAAATAACCCGAATGAATAAATGAATAAATAAATAAATAACCAGAATAAATAAATAAATAAATAAATAACCTAAATAAATAGAAAAATAAATGAATAACCTAAATAAATGAATAAATAAATAACCTAAATTAATAGAAAAATAAATAAATAAATAAAAATATTTGTGCAAATGACGATTTTAAAGTGAAACGAATTTATCGACAGGCGGAATTATTGGAAGCAGAACGGAATTGTTCCGTCAAATTCGAAGAATTGTGGGAAGGCCACGATACCGGTCCTCAGGCTTTCGCGACTCTCGCTTTGTCGCAAACGCCGGCTTGGTACGATTTAATTTTGCTGCATCTGCAACTGGCGAACGTTCTTCACATGATGGCACATTTCAATATGAGACTCGGCAAACCAATGACGAATTTGTTCGAGTCTGTGGTAAGCAAAAAACAAAAAATAAACGCCTGTAATAATTAAATAATAGTTTCTCGAATTTTTTTTGTTAAATTAATCGTTTGTTTTTTTTATTTTTCAAATGAAAAATTACGCAGACATCGCGCTATTTCTTCCAAGACATCACCGACAAAGCGATATTCACGTGGTACAACGACGACAAACGCGACAGCGTCAGAGTGGAATTTTTGT